>JAMZAV010002908.1:0-111714 GCA_024449915.1 Sweltsa coloradensis
GGGGATCTTTTACAAGGCCTTGTTTTAGGATGTCCTAGTTTGTTTACCCTTCCACAGCACAACAGCTACTTCCGCGATTGACCGGATCTGCCAGCCCTAGTCTGGAGTGCCAATGAACATTGTTGTTTCTATAGTAATTTTTCACATTCAAGTTATGAACATTTTGTTGCTGGTAATTATTTTCACTCAATTTATACCTAGTTCGACTCACAGTGAGGGGAGTAAGAAGATTTATAATTTGTATTAAACCCTGGACATCGTCCAGGTGAACATTATTAAACTAGTTCCTTAACTTTTGTATGCATTTGTATACCCGGCCTACGAATGGCTCTTATTTAATTAAATCATATTACTCTACTTTGTGTTCCATTCATTTAAATTGGCTGGGTGCAACTAGTACGCCTGAGCCCGGAGGTTCCTGGTTACTCCATGAAAAACAAATAGGTGGCGCCCAAATCAAGTTGCCGCACACCCTAGGATCCACGACCCCCGCTGACTTGTCTACTAGCCGTGGGCCTTTCATCTTGGCCGTAGGGTGGGCACCTCCTCATCAGGGAAGTGAGGAGGGAGGTGGAGGTGGGGTTACAAGGATTTAGCAAGGATTTTTAGCCTAGTTAGAAAATGGGCAAACACTTCTGACTGCACACACGTACACATGTAAAAAACTTACTCTGTTCATACACAAGATTTCGTCTTGGTGTGCAGCATTCTTCGAATTTTTTCATCACTTTTGCCAGATCCTTTTTGTCTGTGTCCCTCATTTCGAACGTGTTGAAGAGTTCTAGGGACTCATCTCCAATGAAATTGAGAAACACGGCCACATTATCTTCTTCAGAATCATTATACCTTTTCCATGCCCTCATAAAAATATCGAACTTCTGTCGAAAACGCGTCCAATTTTCGTGGACATTGCCACTTAGGCTAAGTTCTGCCGGCTCCTTGCACTTCAGCGCCATTATTACGGAGTTTCTAGCTTAGGCCTACCTCGTGGTTTTTCTTTGTTCACTTCCGCGAACCGCTAGCCACCATGTAATGAGTTAACATCAATAGGTATGTGTAGGCTAATCAGTAAGATAATTATTTATTGATCACTTTTGTTACATTCTGTATTATGTAACTGTTGTAGTTACGTATTAATAATACATTGCCAGTAAAAGTCAGTTCCCACTTCAGTGGGTAGCCATTATTGTCCTTTCTTGCATGGATTCCCGCAGCTATTACGACATAACTAGCGCTAGTGGTAGTTCACTTTAACTCTTGTTTAATTCCCAACAGTTGGCTAACTGCACAACAACAACAACTTGAAATCAGCTGTGCTGTCAGTTCACCAGCTATAAGTACACACTTATTTTTTCTCTGGCTACATCACTGGTCGTGACCACGCCTATTCCCTGGACTATTTTCGGTTGAAATATAAAATTAAGTAAATAATAAATCTTCTTGGTAATGCCATATTGGTGGTCAAAATACAAAATTATTTGCTTTTGGGTTTTACTTCAAAATCAATGTAACATGAGAAAAACAATAAGTTATTTGAGGTTATTAGCAACGTTATGATTGCCAACCAAAGCACAAGAATTCCCATTGCTAGCACAACGCTGGGCACAGATGAGACAGAATTTTGAGATGTTATGTTTGCTATTCCGGATTTTAGCCATCTCCTTTCTAACTGTGTCCCGCCTATAACATATTGAGCAGTAATATTCAAGGATTAACAGGCAATTTAGACAAGGTGCATAATCTCATGGTGAGGGAAGCTCCTGTTATGTTATGCTTAACGGAAACGCATGCGACAGAGAATATTGATGAAAGTGAAATTAGTGTCAATGGTTATCACATGGAAAATGTACTATCAACGCCTATGCACACAGGTGGTGTAACATTTATATATATATATATGATAAAAACAAGGATCTTGGGTAAAACCGCGTCGAAAATGAGATGAACCAGGGCAGAACCTGGGCGTCCACCGACGTTTCGTCTGTACTACATCAGACATTTTCAAGGTTGACTGTGACTCTACGGAGGTTGGAGTCACAGTGGTTGGCAAGCACGCAGCGCCCGCCTTATATAGCCTCGGCTGAAGGTGCGGGTCGGCGAGGTTATATAGAAAATAGGTGCGGGTCGGCGAGGTCATATCGTGAAAAGGTGTGGGGCGGCGATGTCATATCGAAAAAATATACGGATGGTGGCAATTGAGAAACAAAATAGTAGTAGTATATTTTTCGATATGACATCGCCGCCCCGCACCTTTTCACGATATGACCTCGCCGCCCCGCACCTATTTTCTATATAACCTTGCCAACCCGCACCTTCAGCCGAGGCTATATATAAGGCGGGCGCTGCGTGCTTGCCAACCACCACATAGCGACTTGGACCTTCGAGGCGAACACATCGTGCTGCAGCAGTAACCTCCAGCTACTAGACGACCGCCGAGATCATCAAGTCAGGGGAGCTCGGTCATTTTACCGCCCCTGACAGCCAAGTCCGCCCGCGCTCTGAAAAACCAAGAGTCTCGAACGTCAAGTCAGGGGAGTTTGGTTTTTTACGCCACCCCTGACCGCCAAGCCTCCGAGACCACGAGAAGCTGGGCCCCTCGTTATCACAGCTCTGCCAGACTCTGGGGAGCTAACTCAGTCCTGCCCCAGTAGTTAGCCTCTGTGCAGATCGGGGTGCCGAGCCACCAGTAGTACCTGATCTGCACATGCGTAGGTGACCACTATTGGGTCACCAGGTCATTAGCTCCCCAAAGCCCCATCAGGGCCTTGGCTCCCCCCAGCTGCTGTGCAGTACCGACAGCAGTCCCCCAGACCCGTCACCCCCCTCAGGGGTGCCGCCCCCCCCCCCCCTAAGACCTCACCTCTCAGAATGTCCCGGCAACCCTTAGTAACGCAGTAGTAGGGAACTGAGCATTCCCTACACTTTGAGCGTTACAAGGGTTACCCCCAGCACCCCCCTCAGGGTTGCTGGACATAGGCCCCTGCTAACTTCCCGACGAAATCCGCGATCTCACCACAAACCACCACTGGCTTAGTCAGTAAGAGTGGCCCGGGAACTCTCCCATCTGGAAAGCCCCCCCCCCCCCCTCGCGATACATCTAAGTAGGCAGCTACCCATCACCCACTCCACGCACCACATCCATCCAACCACTACGACAACATGCGACCATTCGGAAATTCTTCCACCATCGCCTCCACCCCCCAAACACTCCGGAAGAAGAAGGGCCCCCCCCAATCTTCCGTGAAAACCAAACCGAAACCCGCCACCCCTTCCACCAAACCGGCCAGCCTGACTGAGCAAACAGGCACCGGCCCCTCCACCAACCAAACTCATTCCACCACCCCCAACGCGCCTCCACACGGTACCACAACACCCAAAGCAGACCCAGACGTAGTCGGCACCTCCACCAACTTACGTCCACCTGCCACCACCCCCACGGCGCCGCCTCGCGACAAACACGGCGCCCCTACCACAACATCCATTCATACCACCACCTCTACCACCTCTCCTACGGACCACCCACAGACGGACACCGCCGAACTCAACTCCGACTCGGACCCGGACTCTCTCTGGGCCTCCGACGAAGGGGAAGACGCATCGTCGGACTCTTCCACCACGACCGGCTTCTTCCGAACCACCCCCGGCGGCCCGAAGAAGAAGGCAACTCCAGAAGCTCTGCCGAGGGCGGACGCCTTCTTTAAAGACGGGTCAATCCTCTCACCACTGCAGACAAGGGCACAGAAGAGGAAGAAGACGAATGCCTCCCCCACCCCTCTTGCCCGCACCAACATTGGTCCACCTCCATACACCTCCACCCCACTACCCACTAATCCACCAAAAAATGACAACATCCGAAAGGAAAACGCCATACCTACCCCTCCTCCATCCATCCTTCTACCTCCTCAGGCACCCCCGCCAATCCTGCAATCCTACCACCCCCCCTCTGAAGGGAGCTTCTCGACCCCACTCGCTCTCCCTCGCGCCGACGACGGCTTTATTACAGTCTACTCGCGCAGGCAGAAAATCCCCCAACCCAAGCCAGCTCCCCCACCCCCGGGGCCGCCACCAAACCACCCGTTCATCACCCGCAAACCCCCGCCCACAAGCAAACACCTCCTATCCCCTCAACACCATCCTCATCCTAAAACATACCCACAGACCGGACTCTCCTTTCGCTCTCAGCCAGATCCTCTACTCACACAACGTACTAAAACCCAACCAAAGGATGCCTGACAATTTCTACAACAACCGAACAAAGACAACCACAATCCGCTTCAAGGACGAAGCGGATCTCCAGCTATTCACCACTAGAGTACGCCAGGACACCTTCGGCCCCGCCGCACAGTACAAAATCTTCTCACCTCGTAATGACTCCACCCCCAAACCCACTAACCCTACCTCCTCCCCCAGCGAATCCTGTGTCGCCGTGAACGTTCACACGGACATCTCCCCGATGGACTTCGCGGAGGCCCTCATGGAGGACAACCCCATCCTACACATCCACGCAGCCTCACGCATCAATAGCGACAACGGCCTCAACCCCCTCATCCGCCTCTTCTCCCGAGATCCTAAAACTATACACCACCTCCTCACCCAGGGAGCCACGGCGCTCGGAAGACGCTACAAGGTGGAACCTAGCAGGTCGGCGCCCAGGCACACCCCGTGCAGGCGATGCCAGTTTTATGGCCACTCGCCAAACGCTTGCCGCTCTCCACTCTGCTGCGCTATCTGTGGGGTCCCAGCGGCCTCCCATCAGTGCCTCCACCCCCGCCGGGACCTCGCCTCCCCGTACTGCGCGACCTGCAGGAAGAGCACCGATCACTCTACCGGCGACCCCAAATGCCCCCTATACCCATCCTCTGATCCCGTCCCACCCGAAGACAGGCCAACTGTCTACCAGGTCTCACACTCCAACCTCCCCCCCCCCCCCCCCCACCAAACCACTGGTTTGCTCACCTGAACAAGCCACCTCCACCCCCTACGAACATCCATACCGCCGCAACCCCTCCTTCCAATCCCTCACCTCCTCAAACCCAACCTCCGCCGTCTACTACTGTCTCCGCCCCCAGCTCCACCCTCAACTCTGTACCCCAAACACAACCGCAACACCCACTCCATCCAATCACCGAGGAAGGCCCAACGCAATCACAGGCAGAAGAGGACCCACAGGAAGCGGCCCGAACCATCTTGACGCCGCCACCCTCCAGCTCCACCCCCACGCCTCCGCCTGACTCGGTAAACCTTACATTGACCACCCTCCACTCCATCCTAACGGAGTTCTTCGACGGGGTGGTCAATATCCTCTACAACCTCCTTTCTACGAAAGTCAGGGTAAAGCTCCGCCACATCTCCAACACCGTCTCCAAGAAACTCCTGGGGTTTAACACTATAGTCCAAGAGACGAAACAAGGCCTCGAGATTCACCATGTCACCAAGCCACCGACCACGACGACCAGGAAAAACTACAGCCAACGAGGACCAAAATCACACCAGCTTGTTAACCCTTCCTAATCTCCTCCATCCCGCAAGCCCGTCCCCACCCCCCTCCCCTGCCACCCCACCCCCACACTCATCCGACATGCCTCACTCACAAACACCGAACCCACACACCATCACCAAAACTCACATCACCATCACAACTATCAACGTCAACGGACTGCGCTCCAGGAAAGACCAGTTACTTCACTACATTCACCTACACAAACCTGACGTCATCACTCTAAATGAATCCGGACTCACACGGACTACACACTTCTGGACAAAAAACTACACCACCTTCCGACTCGACGCAACAAACCCTCGACGGGGGGGCCTCTTGACTTTGATACGTAAACCACTCGTAGCCGAAGTCATACCCCCCCCCCAACCCCATCTACAATACGTAGACGATCACTACCAGACGTTGACCACCAAAATAGCCATACCCAGACATGGACACATTTACGTAACGAACGCCGACGTAAACCCCTCTAACAAACATCACTCCGACCAAACACTAATAAACACACTCCGTTACATAACCGACACCTACCCAAGACATATACTGATTGGAGACCTAAACGCCTACCACATCGACTTAGGAGACAGGACAACTAACACTAAAGGACGCATCCTCAACGCACTACAGGACGAGGGAAGACTACATCACCTGCGCTCCCTACCTACTAGACTTGACACTAGGGCAAACTGCCTCCCGACGGCCCCGGACAAGGTGCTGGTGGCACCGCGTCTGCTCGCCGCTGCCGACACACCCACTGTGGGGACGGACATAGGCTCAGACCACCTACCACTCTCTGTCAATATTAACTTCACGCCATGGACTACTCCAAACCCCGACTACAAGACAACGAGATATGACTACAAAAACGCCAACTGGCAACTCTACCACTCTACGCTACGCTCACTAATGAAACCAAACCACCCCCCCACAGACCACCTCCGACATAGAAGACCTCGCTAACAATATCATCACATCAATACAACAAGCCAAGAACACAGCTGTCCCAGCACACACAGTATCACTCCACCAAAGCAGACACATCCTTCCTCCATACATAATCCGCCTCATTAAGATCAAGAATAAAACACGCTCCCACATGTCCAAACTCAACCACCCCCCGCACCTCAAACGTCACTACTCCCTTCTAAAAAACACCGTGAAGAGGGAAATCGCAGCCTACAAGGAGCGGCAATGGCTCACGCAGAGCCAGAAGATGGATAAAAACCGGACGTCGGACCAAGCCACCTTCTGGAGGACAGTCAAGACCATGCAAGGAACGAAGCGCTCCGCACCGACCTTGAAGATAGACGGCGACATCCTCCACCTCCCCCAAGAACAAGCTGAAGCCTTCCGCAATATCCAACAAAAAATCCACGAAGTCCCCTCCAACCCATCCTTCTCTTCCCGGCACTTCACCAAAATAAATAACCACATCCACAAACACAAACATCTTTTCTCCCCCTCCGCCACCCCTATCCCTCTTGATCCAAACGACCCACTCACGAAACCCATCACCATAGAGGAATACATAAACGTCCTCTCATCCCGTTCAAACTCTGCTCCAGGACCGGATGGGATAACATACGCCCTCCTCAAACGGTCCCCAAGGTACCTCTCAGCCAGGATCGTCACCCTTTACAATGCTACTCTACAGCTTGGTTACGTCCCACGCCCACTTAAAATCGCCCATGTTACTATGATCCCTAAAACCCGGAAAATCCCACCTCGATCCTAACAACTATCGACCCATCAGCCTCACTCCTACCCTCTCCAAACTCCTCGAGAAAATCCTGGTAAACCGCCTCCACCCCCACATCACTGAGCATACACTAATACCGGTGTATCAGGCTGGCTTCCGCCCCCACTACAACATCAATGACCAACTCCTCAGGGTCACTACTGCTGTACAGAACAACATGGCCAAGGGGCGTACGACGTTACTGGCCTTCCTGGACATCCAGAAGGCCTTCGACACTGTGTGGCACGCGGGACTCCTCTACAAACTCCATCAACACCACAACCTCCCTATCCCCCTCCTCCGATGGATCTCCAGCTCATTTCTGGGCGTACCTCCAGGGTTAAAGTAGGGGCCACCCTATCTTCCTCCTACGCACTGAATGCTGGAGTCCCCCAAGGCAGCGCCATCAGCCCCCTCATCTACATCCTCTTCAATCACGACTCCCCCCAACCTTCCCCCATATCCGACTCCCCCTTCCCTCCCTCGGGCACAGCGCTCTTCGCCGACGACAAAGCGTACTGGGTCTCTGGGAGGGGACCTGCTATCCTTAAACGAGCCATGGAACGCATCCTCCAACGCTTCCTCGAGTACTGTAATTTGTGGAGAGTCACACCGAACCCCCACAAAACCCAGATAATGGTGGCCAAGAGGAAGAAGCGCCTCACCCGAAAATACACGGACCTCCGCATCAAGTTCAATAATATCCTCCTCACACCTAAGCTAACAGCGTTATACCTTGGCAGAGCCCGCATCATCCTCCGACTGGCGCGATCCTGCAGGTACAAAACCCTGCTGCACTTCTACACTGCCATGATCCGCCCGGTCCTTACATACGGTCACCCCCTCCTCACCAAGATCGATCCCAACACCCTAAACCCTCTCCTCACTTTCGAACGAAAACTCATTCGTCAGTGCCTCTCCCTTCCCCCCACCTATCCCTCCAAACACCTCTTCAACATATCCCCCATTCCCCCGCTCGATATGTTTCTGCGTAAGCTTAACCACAACTACGCAGAAACTATGGAGGAACGTCCTCTCATTGCTCCCCTCCTGGAAGAACTCGACGAACTCCCACCTTGATTCCCCTTCATAATCACGACTCTTGTGGAACAAGTCCACGAGTACTTCGATGACTCACCTGAATCCTCCTCCGACTCCACCGTCGCTATCCCCCTCACTCCCTCCCCTCACAATTCCCACCCAACCTCCCCCTCCCCCCCCGCCACCTCTACAACCACCTCTTCCGAATCGGGAAGAAGCACGCCATAACCCCTCATACCAATCTCAACTACAAGCTGCCTACCTCTCTATTAAAACATAAAGGGTAGGCAAAAAAAGCAATGCCGACAGGAAACATAGTGGTACAAAGGCTCACTCCCCTCGGGGTCTCTAGGTTAAGTTATCTTGGGGCTACTCACATCATGGGAGCCCACCAAAAAACGTGGTTTAGAGTAATAATCTAAACCACATAAAATACAAAAAAATAATAAAAAGTAAAAATCATTCACTCACGTGAAACAAAAAAATACAAAAGAAGCCACCACCAAAAGAATTAAACAGCAAAACCCACAATAATTTTCTTTCGCCGCCCCCTGCTCTATCTACTGGGGCCCTTCGTCCTCGGGACAGCCCCCCCCCACCCCTTGCAAGCCCCCTCATAATGATGATGCCGCCACCATCTGGTGCGGACGCCACCCCCAGGTCGGAGGTGGCAACGATGTGTCTCGGTACGATGGTCTCTCCCCCCAAAAAAAGTGAGTCACTCACTAACTCTCATTAAGGTAGAAGAGGGCTAGACCCTGAAGCTACTCCAAGCCCATCTTTGATGGGCTTGAAACAACTCGAATATATATGCTTGCCAACCACTGTGATTCCAGCCTCCGTAGAGTCACAGTCAACCTTGAAAATGTCTGACGTAGTACAGACGAAACGTCGGTGGACGCCCAGGTTCTGCCCTGGTTCATCTTATTTTCGACGCGGTTTTACCCAAGATCCTTGTTTTTATCCTATGACGGGCCGCGAAAGCCTACAACAATCCATATATATGATGAACCCAAGATCCTTGTTTTTATCCTATGACGGGCCGCGAAAGCCTACAACAATCCATACATATATATATATATGATAAAAACAAGGATCTTGGGTAAAACCGCGTCGAAAATAAGATGAACCAGGGCAGAACCTGGGCGTCCACCGACGTTTCGTCTGTACTACGTCAGACATTTTCAAGGTTGACTGTGACTACGGAGGTTGGAGTCAGTGGTTATATTTCATATTTATTTCATATTTCAGGATGCATATTAATAACACCTTAGTAGTAATTCCAATTAGTGGTTTATTCTACATACGTTAATACAGGTATTAAATGTGAGTGGCTGACAGTCTCTACGTTCTCTCTAGATGTCCGCCATCTTGTCCCAGTGTAGCCAACCTAGGCTAACTAACACTAGCTAACTATCACAGGCAAGCACGCAACGCCCGCCTTATATAGCCTCGGCTGAAGGTGCGGGGCGGCGAGGTTATATAGAAAATAGGTGCGGGGCGGCGTGGTCATATCGTGAAAAGATGCGGGGTAGCGATATCATATCGAAAAAATATACGGATGGTGGCAATTGAGAAACAAAATAGCACAGCTTACTGTAGTGAAACCTTTTTAGTCCGGCTTCTTGTCATAGGGCCTGATTGGTTGTCTTTTGAAATGTTATTCGTGCTTAGAATTATGGAATCTGAAATTTGCACCACCTCTGAGGGATTTGGCTGAATAGGTCTACGGACTACATTTCGAGGCATGAGTGCAGGTTTCCAAGCAAGAGGGAGGCTCTGGCTATCATCACTTTTGTTCATGTGGTTCGGCCGTTTCTCAATTTCCACAGATTCACGGATAATACGTGGCTTGAGCTGTTGTACAGGGCAAATAGTTTTTGTTTTGTCAAAATCTATCACATGCGAGTAAGCTTTAGCATGTTGAGCCAGGGCTGATTTCTTGTCACCTGCTTTCACAGCATTAGAGTGTTCATTTATCCTCACTGCTATGCGTCTGCCTGTTTGGCCTATTTACGTTTGATCGCAGTCGCCACAGGGTGTAGAGTAACAGCCTATTGGATAGTTACGCCTTAGGCAGTTCATCAGACGTCTGGGTGACGTCCTACGTAGTATCAAGGTCTCTGTCTAGATACCATGTAGCTCACTCACATCTTGTGTATTCATGTGTGTTTCTACAGCGCACGCCTTATATCTTTTCTTTTTTTTCTTTTCTTTTCTTATCACCTCTATCATCTTTTCACGATATGACCTCGCCACCCCGCACCTATTTTCTATATAACCTCGCCGACCCGCACCTTCAGCCGAGGCTATATAAGGCGGACGCTGCGTGCTTGCCAACCACTGTGACTCCAACCTCCGTAGAGTCACAGTCAACCTTGAAAATGTCTGACGTAGTACAGACGAAACGTCGGTGGACGCCCAGGTTCTGCCCTGGTTCATCTTATTTTCGACGCGGTTTTACCCAAGATCCTTGTTTTTATCCTATGACGGGCCGCGAAAACCTACAACAATCCATATATATATATATATAAAAAGGAGGGAATTAAGTACACTGTGCTTTATAATGTAAGTGAAGGTTTAAGTGGTGGGCTATGGGATTAAAAATTGGCAGTGTTCACATTGTTGTGGTTTATCGCTCACCGAAATCATCAAATGTTGAGTTTTTGAATTTTATTGGATCGGTATTTGATGATGTGACTAATGTTGCAGGGCAGTTCTTGTGCATTGGTGATTTTAACATAAATATGAAGGTGGTGTCAACTTATAGCAGTGGTTTAAAAAATATAATACAAAGATCTGGTTTTATGAGATGGTAAAAAAGTTACACTAGAGTGACCAAGGATAGCATGAGTCTGATTGATCTAGTTATCTCTAGGGACACACAAACCCAAGTTAAAGTAAGATCCAGACCAACTATATCTGATCATACATTATTACAAATAAATCTAGGTTCAAAAGAGTTGAAAAAGAAAGTAGAAATAGAGAAAGCATGGGTAAGACGTAAGCTTGAAGATGTGGATTATGATTTTATCAATGGTATGTTGCTGGAAAAAGAGTGGAATTATGAAAGTAATGAGGTTGATTTGTTGCCTAGTGAATATGTTACATGTATGGTGGATTGTTTAAATATAGTTGCTTTGCTCTTAAGAAGCTCATCACTGTAGACAACAAATTTAGGGCAAATCCTTGGTTCAATAATGAAGTGCAAAGGTATCAAAGTTTGAGGGAAGATTGGGAAGAGTATAAGGTACATAGAAATAAGTTTGTGTATGTTCTTAGGAGGAAGAAAAGTAAGTTTTATCAGGAGAAGATTGATAATGCAAGAGATGACCCTAGGGGTGTGTGGAAAGTGCTAAAGAGAGTATTAGGAACTAAAGGACATAATTACTGTACAAATGACATTGTGTTTCAAAACAACAGTGACAATGTTAGTAGTGCTGTAAAGTTCAATCATTATTACATAAGTAGTATACAGGACATTGTTCACAGTATTGGTGCGCCGTTTGTAGACGCGGGTATGCTGAGAATTTGAGAACCGACGATAGGCCTACAGTACTTGAAGTGATAATTAATTTAGATAATAATGACGACATAAATAAAAATATACATTCAGATTTTCAAGAGATAACACTGAGCAAACTTCGCCGCATTTTACTAATGCCAAACAAGAAAGGGACGGAAGAGGCAATATCAACATTATTATTGAAAAAGACTTTACGTAGAGGGGGGCATTCTTTGTTGAGCATAACAAAACTAGTCAATTTGGTCTGGTAAGGTACCAAATGAATGGCTAGTTGCAGAGGTTATACCCATTGGTAAGATTCCTAAGGCAAAAAACCCGGAAGATTTCCGCCCAATTATTATGCTCCCTACTTACGAGAAAATGCTTGAAAAAGTAATACATGAGCAGCTGTTAGGCTTTTTTTTATAAACAGGGTATTTTGCACGAGCATCAATCTGGATTTAGACATGGTCATTCTTGCGAGACAGCATTACAATTTGTTATTGATAATTGGATGAAAGATTTGGATGATGGCAAAGTCACTGTTGCTGTCTTCCTAGACATTAAAAGAGCTTTTGAAACGATTGTACGACAGATATTACTAAATAAGTTGCACATTATGGAATAAGGGGTAAGGCATTGGAGTGGTTGGAAAGCTATTTAACCGATAGGAAGCAAATAACTAAATTCCAAAATGAAGTGTCGGGAATTATTATGTGAGCATGGTGTCCCTCAGGGCTCCGTGTTGGGGCCGTTATTGTTCATCTATGTAAATGATATATTCAGTATTAATGATGGTAAAAACATTTTTATAAACTAGTTTGCAGACGACTCGGTGTTATCATGTTCAAGGCTAAGTGTTCAAGAGATTTGTGATGCAATGAATAGAGTTTTAGTTTAACTAGGAAGCTTCGCAAACGCTTTTTCAGGCGCGTTGTTGGATGAGCGTAATTGTTTAAGCGGTTATATTTCACTGAAAATATATGAAAAACCAGCAATTTTGCATTTTCTTGCTTTAATTGATTTTTAAGTTTACTTTTTTATTTATTGAATACATAAATTTATTTTATGCTGATATAATGCTAAAAGCATAAGATTATTTTTTTCTTGAGCGCCGCATGCCATTTTGTATGGGAAAAGGTACCGCATGAATTAGGCCTAATGTGGGGTGTATAGTGTTTTTTCATAAAAATTTTTTAATTTTTAAAAAGAAGCAATTAACAGGTTATAAGACCCATTAATTCATGTAAAATAAAAAAAACTGAACCATTAGGTTGGGTTACACTCAAATTTACCAAAAAAAAAACAAATAAATAAATTTAAAATTGCTATTTCTCAACTTTTTTTTCCCCGACTTTTGCTAACTTTTTTTTCCTATCTACAGTTTTAAGATAAAGGATTTTTTCTTTTAATATGTTCGCAAAGTCTTATTCTGACAAATCACTAGACTTTTTTGATGGATTTATATTTTTTTAATTTAAATATGGAAAATGTTTTTTTTACAAAAACCAATTTTTTCCAACAATGCAAAGGGAAAAAAATCAATTTATAAAACAAAACGAAATTATACAATCCGTCTAGGACGTTTAGATGTTTTTTTTTTTAATCAAAAACACCTTTTACTTTAAAAAAAAAATGAAAATTGTAAAAGCCTTAGCATTATCGTAGCATCATAGCAAAATCGTAAAATATAAGTCGACGAATGTTTTAAAAATAAAAAAATCGTAAAATTTGGGCGATTTTTTAAAAAATATTTTTTTCAGCGTTAAAATGGCACCGAAATATTTAACAAAAAATTGGGTTTTCTGTGAAAAAATATTATAATGGATAAAGCAGTAGGTTTTTAAAAAGTCTAAGTTTTTTTTTAAAATCGAAAATAATCGAAATTTTGCGTTTTTAAGAAAAATAATTTTCGTTTACGCTAAAAAAAGTGGCTTTCTAATTTCAGAGTTTAAAAGGGTTTCCAGAAAATTTCATCGCAATTAGAGTGTCAGTTTTGCCGGAATCGTGTTAACAAACAGACAAAAATACAAAAAAATAATAAAAAAATATTCCGGATTTTGTTCTCCAGTGTAGTCAAATGGAATCTTCGCTTCGCTCGCTACGCTCATCCGACAATAGCTTGTTGAAAATTTGTATACAACAAAAAAATTATTGAAAAAGGGGGATCTTAAGAAAATTTTGCTTTTTGGAATCATAAAATATAAAACTGTTAGTAATGGATGTTGTTGTGTAATTTTTCAAAAATTTTAGTATCGAGGACTTGTGGGGTTTTTAACCCCAGCTTTTCTTTTGTATCTAAAAGGAGTTTGCAAACGCTTTTTCAGGCGCGTTGTTGGATGAGCGTTTTGTTTAAAGGTTTTAATCACTGAAAATGTAAAAACCCAGCAATTTTGCATTTTTATTGTTTTAATTTTTTTTAAGTTTATTTTTTTATTTTTTGACGAAAAAAATTTTATTTTTTGCTAAAAATGCTAAAAGCATTAAATGAATTTTTCTTTAAGCGCGATGTTTTTTGCATGGAAAATGGTTTTACCAGTACTTTATTTTGGGCCTAATCCAGGGCTGATAGATGTTTTTCATAACAATTTTAGTAAATTTTAAAGAATCCTAGAAAAACAGGTTACAGGCCCAGTGAATTCAGAAAAAATAAATAAACTGAATTTAGGCATTTTCACTAAAATTTCCCAAAAAACAACAAAATGAACTTAAAAGTTTTATTAAAAACTTTTTTTCTGCACTTTCCCAACATTTTTTCCACTTCAACGTTTTAAAATAAAAGGAAAATTTTCTTTTTTAATGTGCCCAAAGTTTATTCTGAAAAATTCAAAGAAAATTTTTTTGGAGATTTATAGTCTTTTTTTTAAAATATAGAAATAGTTTTGAAAAAACATACATTTTCCAAAAAAGCAAAGGCAAAAAAATCAATTTATCAACAAAACAAAAAATTAAAATCCGCCCTGGTGAATTTTGATGTATTGTTTTTAATCTAAAACCCCTAACACTTTAAAAAAAATATGAAAATTTGTAAAACCCTTAGATTATCGCAGACATATAAAAATCGTAAAATCAATTTTTTTTGAAAAATAATTATTGATTGCGCTCAAATTTCAACGAAGTATTAATTATAAAAAAAGGTTTGAAAAAAAATCTTACAATCGGAAAAAGCATGTAGGTGTTATAACAAAGAAGTTTTAAAAAACTAGGAAAACGCAAAAGCCCCGCCGCGTTGAGGATGACTTTTTTAAATTTTTTAGTTTGCGTGGGAATCTTTACTTTTCCCCAAGGTTTTTTGCTTTATGCCTATCTTTGTGGGATTTTGAAAGTTCTATTGTTGGGGCCCTAGGCCTTTTTGTCAAATGTTAATTTACCGTAAAAAATACATTAAAATTTTTATTTCTTGGATTCTGGCTAATTTTTTTTTCCAACTTTTTTTTTAAAAAAAGGTACTAATCACCATAACCTTAATGCCCCGTATAATTGAACGTGTACCCCCACCCATTGTCTAATCCCCCCAAAGGGCACAAAAAATATCGCATAAACCGAAAAAAAATTATTTTTAAAAGTTTTATTTTTGGATTCTGGGTAATTTTTCCAACTTTTTCTTTAAAGGGGTAAACATCACCTTTACCTTAATGTCCAGTATAATATGAACTGTAGCCCCCCCGTTTGGTCAAATGGCCCCAAAAATGTCCAAAAATATCGCACTAAAAATTGAAAAAACGTAAAAGTACAAATTTTCATGAGAAAATTTCTTCGATTGTACCGAAAAACAATACACCTCAAAGTTCAAGTTTTCGAGGCCCCCTCAAATTTTTATAAGATCCTTGGTCTTTTGCCCGGAATCCTGCTAACAAACCAAAAATAAAAAAAAAAAAAAAAAAAAAAAAAAAAAAAAAAAACATTGGAGCAAATTTTTGGGGGGGTCAGTGAAATGAAGTCTTCGCTTCGCCATCCAATTAAAATAACGTAAAATTGCGGTTTTCGTAAGAAATAATTTTTGTTTGCGCTCAAAATTTCACCGAATAAAAATTTTCAAAAAATTAAGTTCTGTAAAAAAAACATTACAATCGGATAAGACATGTAGGGTTTTATAAGTCGAAGAATTTTAAAAAAAATCGAAAAAAAACGAAAAATTGCGTTTTTCATGTGAAATAATTTTGTCGATTTTCGAACCTGCAGTTCAATTTAAAAATTCGAATCCTCCGAAAATTCATGGAATGGGAGTTTGGGTTTAGCCGGAATCGGGGTAAAAAAACAAAAAAAAAAACAGGTTTTTCTCCAGGTAGTGAAAGGAATCCTCGCTTCGCTCGCTACGCTATCCAATTTTTTGGGGTATAATTTTGATCAGTTTTTAAAAACAGACAAGCATGTTGAATATTTGGAAAAACTTTGGGGAAAAAAATAGGTTTTTCTAGGGGAATTTGGAAATAACCTTTCTGGAGAACTAAAAATTTATTTTAAATGCAATAGTAATGCCACTTTTTAAAAATATTTAAACATTGGGTGGGTTTTCCCTTTCAAGATTTAGCTATTTTTAAAAAAGAGGAAAAATAAAGGGATTCGAAATTACTGAAAGTGAAAATACACTCCATGAGATTCTTTTGGCCAACAGATATGAAACATTTAATCAATAATTCTTTTAAGCATTATTTTCAAAGTTAACGAAAGGTATTTTACCGGGTTTTTTAGTAAGTATGTGTAAACTCAGTGAATATAATATTAGAGAGAAAACTGTTATGATAGAGGTTAGGAGGTGAATAAAAAGTAGAACACAGAACAGTGTTTTCTTGTGGAGTTAGGGTCTAAAATGGGGTTAGTAGAACCTCTAGGATGAGGTGTGTTTGCAAAAGTTTAAAACCCAAAGTAGGGAATATGTTCTTAAGGCTATTGTACCACCTCTGGCCGATGATTTGAAAGTCGAAGAAACATGTCGGAAAAGTTTGCTGAATGAAAGAAGGCCTTTAAAATAACGGAAAAAAATTGTAAATTTTTTTTCTGTTATTTTTTTTCATACAGAAAAACAAACAAACAAAACAAAACAAAACACCCGAGCAAATGTTTTTGGGGGTCAGTGAAATTGAAGTATTCGCTTCGCTCATCCAATTATTGATACTAGGAAAACGCTTAAGTCCCACCGCGTTGATGGATGTGCTCTTTTGTAATTTTTATTTCCCTGGGGACCACTTTCCTTTGCAGTGCTTTTTGATGCATTAAAGGGTGTTTGTAGTAAGTTTCTTTGTTACTGTAAATTGTTTTTATAAACCTAAAAAACTATTTTTAAAACCTTTTTTTTGGTTTGGCTAACTTCTTAAATTTTTTTTTTAAAAAAGCAATACACACCAAACCTTATGCCCCTGAAAAAATTAAACGTTGTAGCCCACCCTTTTGGTCAGAATCGGCCCAAATGTCACGAAAATACCGCAAAAAATCAAAAAAAAATCGTAAAAGTACGTTTTTCATGAGAAATATTTCTTCGACGTCCCCAAAACTTGCAAGTCAATTTAGAGATTTCAAAGGTCCCCTTAAATTTTTTCATCAAGATCGCGTATGCTTTTGCCCGGTATAGAGCGAAAAAAACAACAAAAAAACAAAAAAATACCCGAGCAAATTTTTTTTGGGGGTCGGGAAAATTTGAAGTGTTCTCTTCGCTCACCAAATTTAATTTTCAATTAAATTCGTTTCACAAAAAATTAATTTATTGGGGTTTTTAAAAAGCATATCGCCGGAAATTTTTTTTTTCTGAAACCAGGGGGGAAGTCCCCCCCCCTTGCCCCCCCCTCCGGCGCCCATGGAAAGGGGGTTTGTGTAGCTCTAGATGATGAATTAGTCACCTGTCCTTACCAGTTGAATCATGCAATAAAGAAAATGAGGTAGTTTTAATATCAAGTATTGTACAAGTATCCCTATCAATATGTCCTTGCTAAAATTTCTCATGGCCTCTCGGCCTAAAAATAAGTTTTTGGGAACCGATAGGTAAAATATGACGGCTAGGCAAAGCTCGAAAAAAACACGATATTACATGAATTGTTATGTTTTGACTTCTGAACTTTGTGCAAATGAGAATTTGGAATAATGTCAAATTGCTCTAAGCCCATGCTCTAGGCCTACCTACCTAGGCCTACATATTGTTGGTTTGTTTCAGTTTAACATAGATAGGCCTACTTTAATTGAGCATATTAGGCTCTATAAGTTAACATTTTTAATTATTGACCCATTAAAATTATGTATTAAATTGCTGTTCATAAAATAAAAATATGAGATAATATTTATTCAAACATAGGTTGAGAACCATAGAGAAAGCCACATGTAGCCCACACTGTAGGCCTACCTACACCTACAAGATATTTATGTTTTAATAACTATTTTAAATTTGTAAACAAAATTTTTTGGTTTTTTTGTAATTTGTAAGAGAGAAATTGACATAATTAGAATACTCCTCAGATGTGTTGAAATGAACATCCTACTACTTTTACCGCTACCCGTACCAGCACCTGATTACCCGGAACGAACGCCGTCGTCAGTGATCTGCGTCCAGCTACGGGAGGGATTGAAGGTGAAGTCAATTATTGCGTACCGTTTCTTTGAACCTGATAAAACTTTTAATCATTTTTGGGGTTGTAGGTAATTAATGCTACATCTTGGTTGGCAAACATGACATGCAGAGTCATGGGTTTAATAATTTCTAAATAAATAATTGTAGAAAGTTATTTGCAATAAACTCCTATTGTTTGAATAAATCTATAAAGCCAAAATTGTTCTTCTAGGACGTCCCAGGACCCCATTTGCATATGCCATAGTGGCTAATCAATCTTGACGCTATGGAGAAAAATATTTCTCTTATTTGACGATATATTCTCAGAAAGCCTAATTTACAGTCTTAGAAAAAATACTATACTTCTGGAAAACCTGAAAAAATAGGGAATTTTATTGCAAAATTTTTAGGCACACTGGTTAATGGTTATATATCCTAAGCATGTTAATAATGGGGTGTTATTTATTCTTGGTTCATAGGCTTGGGAATTTTCTAAAAAAAAATCAACTATAGCTGGGCAAGTCAGTAAAATTTGTACCTGCCCAGAGTTATTCGAAGTTGACAATAGATGCTATTTCAATATTATTGCTGGATACTTTAATAATTTTAAGGTAATACAATTACATATTACATTTTCCTTGTGCTAGAAACGTCTTCTTCTATTCAGATTTAAATATGTATGAAATAAGTTATTTGAACATTTAAAATGTGTTTTACTTAATTTTTATCTTGTAATTTTACTTTCTAGGCCTACCAATTTCCACACCAATCTTAATCCCCCCCCAGGTATACCAGAGATTGATGACAGTTGACAACCATTACCAATGACAGCAGCGGGTTCCCCTGCTTTCATTCTACAATCATAAACAACTGGATCTATTATAAACAAAAAACAAAATTATGAATTTTTGAATTTATTTTTAGCTATATTACCTAGCTAGGTTATAATACTGATGTGTGTATTTATTTATTTATTTATTTATTTATTTATAATTGAACCGATAGGGGAGAGAAAACAGATTTCAAAAGGATATTTTCTCAAAAAGAAAAACCAAAAAGAACATAAATGTGAGGAACATCAAAATGACTTAAAGATATAATGAGAAACAAAAGAAAAAATAAATAGGAAGAGCCTGATGGGGCTTTTTCCCTTTTCCGTTAGATAAAAAAAACCAAGGGAAAAAAATTCAATTTAACAATTTTTGGGTTTTGGGGTACAAACCCTATCGGTCACTAAAAAAAAACAAAGGGTTTTTTCCCGGGTCAGTGCCTGACAGAAGAGAAGCTCCATAAAGGGGAGGGAGAGAGCGCCTCTCTATCCCCACCACTTTGCTCAAAGCCATCTATCGCCCCTCGCCCAGGGCCAACCCACCCCCTTGGGGGAGTGGGGGACTTCAGACGGGTTTTGGGACCACTTCGAGGGAGACGGCCCCCTGCGTCCTTGAAGAAGCAGACTAGTACCTGTAAATTGTGCTTTTGGGCCAACCGAAAAACGAATTTTGGCCAGACGATTTGCCCATATGGGGGTTTTTTTGGGGGGGCCAGAACCCGACATACAAATCTCGGGGGGACAACCTAGGGCGTCCCAGAATGCCCCTTTATGAGGGAGCGGCCAATCGCCACATGGTACGCCTACCGCAGGACACCCCATTGCCACCCCGACCCCTCCCCCAGGCACCAAGGGCACAGGCGGGAGGCGACCAAGCCCGCTGAAACAGGAAAATGGGGTCGGCCAGAGGGTTTCTATTTGAAGGCCACACCACCTCAGAATCTAGTCCCAAGGAGGGCGGGCGGGCTAGGCCTTTCCATTTGATCCGCCATTGGACCATGCCCTTGCGGAACGCTTGCCGAGCCCCTTAACATGATGTCAAGCAGGGATGGTCCGCCTGTTGGGTAACGGGAAATTTAGAGGGATCACTGCCAGGGGCGGGCGACGGTAAAGAGCGAGGGTGGCCCAAAAGGGTTCAGGAACCAAATCTCCGCCCCCAGGGACGGAAAGGCAAAAAAGGCCGGATCCTTTTTGGACTCGGGTTCGGTTTACGACGAGGCAGATTGTCAAAGCCCTCAGTGAGCCCCACGTCCACCCCATCATCACCGACGAGTAGGCCCCCTAAAGTCCCCAACCCCAGTCAGCCCAGGATGGAAAAACGGGGTGGTCGTGTAGGGATCATGAGGTCAACGTGAGAGGGATGTCACCAGGCCCCAGACAGTAGGGGGAATTTTTTGGTTTTTGGGCGGGAAACCAAGAAACCAGAACCGTGCGGAGGAACTCGGACGGCCTGGGGGCTGCAGGCCCCCCGATAAGGGGGTGAAAAAGATTTCCCACCCAAGCCCAGACGTCGGTTCTTTCCGAGGAAGTGGGGTCATGGCGGACAGGGTGGTCGTCCAAGGGGGTCAAAAATCGTGGGGGAAAAAAACCACCCGAACAGGGCCCCCCCCTTGGGCGGAAGGGTAACAAGCCCAAGTCCCCCCGGATGGACGGGAGCGCAGAGTTTCGTAAACGAGCCAGTGCCCCCTGCCCGCCCATACAAAGTTTTGCCATTCTCCCTGATCCAAAAAAAAGACCCCAGAGGGGGAGTTACAATTTCGGGAACGTGTACCCAGCCTTGGAGCTAGGAAACTGGTTGGCAACCCCAGGACGGACACGAAGCGACAGGGCCCGACCCCCCTAAAACCCACCGAGGATTGCAGCGCGGAACTTAAGAGCATTCTCGGCTCCTAGCCACTACAGTGGGTGTTCCCAGAAAAACACCCGGGATTTTCGCACCTTGCTCTCCCAAACAAAGTCGAGGGGGGTGTCCATACGTCCTGTCCAAGTGCCCACCACAGGCCTGTCGTTTTCTCGGCATTGATTTCGCCCGGACTGTGGGGCATAGACGTTGTAAACTTCTGGGAGACAAACAAAGTCCCGTCGTCGGCAATAAATCCCGAGAAGTCATCGGCGAAAGCCGGAAATAAGAGCCGCTTCAGGTTGCCCGGGAGAACAAATCCCTGGAGATCGCCCTGCAAAATTGAGGAACGGTTAGCAGCCAGAGAAAAGAGTAGGCCCAACAGGGGGGACAACCCTGCCTTATACCAGGGCCAAAAAGCAAAGGGTGCCGTGAGAAAAAAACCCTTACCCCCACATGGCACGTGGCGCCGGCGTAGAGCGTTCGCGGGGTGCTCAGAAGACTCTCCGAACCCATAGGTACGGAGAAGGTGAAAGAGATATTCGGGTTGACCCTGCAAACGTCCCTGTTGACCCAGGGACGAATTGCCAGGGATCCCCCTCCCTAACACATACTTTTTTCCCGGGTTTTAGCTCACTAGGTTTTTTGCTGTTTTTCTAGAAGTGTTTGTTCCCCTGTTTCTTTCTAACTGAGTCTTTACATTTGATGCACAGTTTTTTTGAACAACTCTGATGAATTTGGGACTTTGTTTTTAAATTTTTCTGGACATTGGGTTTTTCAGCTGGTGAATGCTTACTTGAAATACCCCTGTGATGGGAGTTTTTTCGTACTGTAAGAGAGACAAAAAATTCATTGCCCCGGTTTCTTAATTTTCTTCAACATTTTTTTTGCTACCAAAAACCGATCCTCTCTAACCCATTTGATTGTGAAAAAGGTAAAGCTTGTGTACTACCCAAAACCCCCAATTTTTTCGCAAATTTTTTAAATTCTTTACTTCAAATGGCAATTATCCGACATTAAGATTCAGGTATTAAAATCTTGAAAACACACTTTTATTTGGACTTCAGCCCTGAGCTTTTTCGTTCGATTTATGAATTTCCATCCATTTTAAGAAGTAGTCAGTTACTACAAGAAACGGGTTTTTTCCAAACTCAAGAATTCACACCCAATTTTCCCCCAGCCCCTATCGGGACTGGGTGCGTTTGAAATTTTCTTTTGTTTTTGATTACGAAACTTTTCACCATACACTTTAAACTAATTTTTTCAATGTCAACAGACTTCCCGGGCCAAAAAAAACTTTGACAGGCTAATGTTTTTGTCTTATTGTACTTTGATGACCTTTGTGAATTTTATCTAAGACCTCTTACGCTGTGCAAAAGGGGAAAATTTACTTATATTAAAAAACAAAACCTTCACTACAGAGATTGATTCTTTTTTTTCCCAATAAAACCCTAGCTCCCCAAAAACTTTTTTTTCCTGTGGCCAACCCAAATGCATGTATTTATGACACATTGAAAATCAGCTCTTTCTCTGTTGCTGTTTTTTAACGCTAGTCTACTTTGATGGTAAAAATGCAATTTTTGCTAACAGAGTAAACCCATTATTTTAAGTTCGGTCATCAACACTGGTTAACAGATATGGGCCTTTTGACATGTGTGCAAAAAACATTTTTGCCTGGGACGACACTATTCTATTGGTACTTCAGACCTAAGAAGGAGCCTTTTAGAGTCCCCGACATCGAAAACCCTTTTTTTAAGATTGATTCTAGGGCTTATGTCGACTTACTGCAAACTTGCCCATAACTATTTGGGGGGAAATTTTTTCACATGCAAGCTATCGCACAGATTTCCTTCTCGATTTGAGCCCATTTTACCTCTGCAGGGTTTAAAGCTGCGCGAGGCATAGGCTAGGGATGCCCACCTTGCTTTAAACATGCACCTAATCCTGACTGAGGGGGCGTTGTTTGGTGCACAATTTTTCTTTGGGGTCATAATAGAAAGTAAGGTGCCGTACATAGTAGGCTTTTTAAACATTTTTAAATGCTCTACCTGTTCTAAAATTCCCACTGCCAGTCAGCGTTATCTTTGAAAAGAGCTCTATGGGACCTGTTGCTTCTGCATGTTGGGGAACAATTAGTTACAGATTTAACCATCCCAAAGGGAAAACCTTGTAAATCCTTTTTTTTTTTGGGGGCCTACATGTTGGGGGCAAAAAAACCAACACAATTTTTTTTTCCCCACGGATAAATAGCCAAATACACTAAAATCCCGTTTAAAAAAATTATCTTAAAACCGTGTTTTGACACAAATTTTTTTTAAATTTTTTTTCCAAAAATTTAGCAAAAATTGGTGTTTTGGGAAAATTTTCTTAAACGGTTTTAACCCTTCTTTTTTTTTGGCCCCAAAAGATCAAGCTGTACCAATCAAAAAATGCCCCTTTAACTGTGTCTTGAAATTTCCCCCAAAACCCCCTAAAAACACGAAAAAAATATGCTTTCCCAAAAATCACACCCAACTTGGAAACAGCATTTTTTGCCCAAACATCCCCAAAATTTACAAAACAAAATATGGAAAATTTTACAAAAAAGGCTGTGAATGTTAAAAAGGGCCAATATTTTTTGGATCAAAATCTGCAAGGTCAGGGGGAAAAAAAGTGCCCCCCATTTTTTCTTAGGGATTTTCCCCGGGGCCCTAGCTCAAAAAAAGTATTTTTGAAAATTTTTTTGGGAGGTCTGGTGGCCCCAATAATTTTTCTGTCATCGCTAAATTATTACAGTTACCCTGAAAAAATTTTTTTTTTTGAGTTTTGCTTTTAAAACCCTTTAACGTGGTCTCACTGGGCTTCATCTAGTTTGGTCCTGACTCGAGATAAAATGACCAACATATACACTTCCTAGTTTTGAATGAAATTGTCTACATTAAACTTGTCATTTTTTCCCCTGGCCCCACCCAATACGTGTTTCAGTATTTGCAAGCTCGTCTTTTTGACTTTCTGCGAGATTAAATCGTAAAAAACTATCTATCCCCGGGTATATCCCCAAAGATGTATATGTTTCTTTCAAAACATTTTCCGGCAGACGAATTTAAAAGGCAAAACTAAGAATTGTATTCCGAAGGGTGTGTTAAAAGTAACAGTCTTGACTCTCAGGATAAAACTACTGACGAAACCCTCTCTCTTGTAAAGCGGGGAAAAGACATTCTTCCTGCATTTTGTGCTAATCCTCTGCGTTGGGATTTAAAAAGCTGACGCTTGTTGCCTTGCACCGGTTTTTGGGGGTCAAAACATAACCTAAATGACCCTTTGGGCTTTTCTACTATACTGGGTTTGCTAACCCATTCAGTTGCATGCTCTATTTTGAGATTATTTTGTCTTGTTTAGTTTATCTAAACCCAGTTTAAGTTTTGGTTTAAACGTTAGGGACACGCCTTGCGGATGAATACTGGGGTTACCTTATCTTTTATCAATTTTATAATTTTCAGGAAATTTCCCCCCTTTCCCCGGGAACATATTTTTGTTTCGTCACATTTTTTTTTTATCGTCTCGTATTCAGGGGCCTAGACAGTTTAATTCTGATTTTTAAAGTTCCTACTCGTGCTACTAGGTTTAACTCTACGCTTTTTTTTTAAACCCTAGGACGGGTCTGAGACTGTGTCTACTACAAGGGAAAATTTACCTTAACCCTTACTTTAGTACAACAGGTTATGAACCTATGGGTTTTCTTCTTTTTTACCATATTTTAATAACATTGTTTTTTTGGTTTTAGCTCCTTTGAACTAGGCCTATTAGTAAACTTATGAAGTAGCTTGTGGAAATACATTATTTTCCTTCCCGGTCTATTTAGAAACACACTTCACTTCCCAAAACCCCAAAAAATTTGTGATACCATGCTGATCGGGTCTTCTTTATTGTCTCCTACCCATCCTATGTACGAAATTTTCTTTCGAATTACTTCACTTTGTTTTAACTGCATGCATAGCGATGTTTTCATACCTTTGCAAGTGATTTTTTCCTTTACCTTACTGATTCTTACCATGAGTGGACATTTTTCCCCGGGTTTATGGGGGAATACATCTCTTTCATCAAATGTCTCGCTTTTTCTCCCCTTGCGCTGGGGGCCCCCAGTAGCTTGGAACTTTTTTGGGGGCTTCTTATCTTTGGGCCTTCGGGGGTTATAACCGTCAGTTTCCCAAATGCGTCTAATGCGGGTGCGGCATCTTGGACCTCCCTGTAAGTAACTGTTTCTCGAAGAGATTGGACCGCTGCTTGTAGCTTTTGCTGCCCTGCATATTTGAACAAAACTGTCAATGCTATGTCCCCCTTTGCTAACATTTCCCTGTAAGGTTTGCCCCAAGGGCCCTTTTTTAGTAGGTCTCGGATTATGCTGTCACGTAACGTCCTAGTTCACATGTGGATGCGCGATCTTTAGCTCCCCGTAAAGAATTCATCTATATTTTATCGGTTTTTTGTAATACCCCGAAAAAATTATTTCGTTTAATTGCAAAGTTTTTTTTGAGGGTTACAGTAGCTTACAAACTTGTCTATCACTTTTTAAGCACTTTTTTACGTCTTCATTTCAAAAGTGAGTGTGTTATACACTCAAAAGCACAAACCCCCTTAGGGTTTAAAAAATTTGGGTTTTGACTCGCCGTCTTTTAGTTTCTTGTGCAGCCATATATTTTCAAATGTTGTACCCCCTCGTCCAATTTTGTTTTAGCTGTCTCGTTACATGTTAGCGCTGGAAAATACTCGACCACCCCCCTTTTTTTTCGTAGAGCTTTATCTGCTTATAGTTTTCACTTCTGACACCCTTAATTTTAAATTGGGCTTTAGGTTGGTATGCACAAAAAAAATGAGACCCTTAAAAATCAGGATGAAATGTAATTTATTTAGATGAATTCAAAGTTTGATACAATGACAGCTCAATGCTGTTTCCATCCGGGCTAGAAGATGGCGTGACACCTAGATGATGTGAGAACTGCCTGTCAATTCGACTATCGATTATAGTTTTTGTTGTCACAATGTTCGACAGTTAATTAAAGTTGTTGTTGTTTTAACATAGTTCGGCTATCGATTGTAGTTGTTGTAATATTATTAAAAAGCACAGACATTTATTACAATTGACGTACTCTACAGCCTTTTCTGTAAATTCTCATATTTTTTTTTGGAATTTGGGCAAGTGGTTCAGTCAAAATGGAATGATTTTTTTGCGTGTTTTAGAGTATATTTTGTGCCCAGTTTCAAGAAAATGTTACAAGGCCTTTTAGATTGGTATGATGCCCGTATCTATGGGAACAAAAAATTGCAGGTTAAAGCCGATTTAAGAAAATTTTCCCAAAATGCCAATTTTCGCGTTTTCTGGATTAAAAAAAATGAAAAATTTTCCCATAAAATCACAGTTAAAGATATAATTTTTTTTAAGGGTATTTTAGGTAGTAATTGCTATAGTTATGTGGTAAAAAAATTTTTTTTGGGTTTAATAGCCCCTTTAAAGCAAATGTTCCCGGGACTCAACAATGATCGGTCACTCGCCTAAAAACGACTTAGGGCGATTTTCCCAGTAATCGGGTTTTTTTTGTTTAGATGGTATAAGGGCGGTCAAAATGTAAAACATAATGCCCACCCTCTACCTATGATAGGGTGTTCCCGGATCAACCATGTTCTCTCATCGTCTCACAACGACTTTTGGGTTTTCCTATTTTAAATTTGGGTAGGGGTTTTATACCGAAATGTGAAGACTAGGTTCAACCCCCCGGGCGGGAAAAATTTTTTAAATTTTTGGGTTTTATTTTAAAAAAATTTAAAACAGTTTTTAAAAACATTTAGTTATATTTAAATTTGACGAGGAGCGCAGCGAACGTAGCTACAAAAGCAACTTGATCGGGTCTTTTGTCGTGATAATTTTTCGTTGTAAAAGTTAAATGTTAAAAAGTTAAATGTTAAAAGCTAAATGTAAAGTTAAAAGTTCAATTTAAATATCTGTCTGTCTGCCCGGTCCTTAAAGGCCCGGTATGTAAAAAAATGCCAGTACGAAATACGAGTAAAGATTTTAAGGTTCACTCAAACCCCAGTGGAAGTTTGGGAACATTGAGCGTGCAAGCCCAAACCTTTGGCACTGAATAAAAACCAGCCTGACAAAAATGATTTGATAAAAAAAGACTTTTTCAAAAACAAAAAATATTGTCGTTAAAATAAATTTTCCCTTTTTTAAACCCCGGTTGTTTTAAAATTTCAGCTCAAACATTTGGCCCTTTGGCCCTATGGACCGGAAAGATAGACATAGAGATATTTAACATTTAACATTTAACAAACAGACAAATTAATCACGACATAGACCCCGATCGAGTTGCGTTGTAGACTACGTTCGCTGCGCTCACTCGTCTTATTAATAAATACTTTATTAAATAAATAAATAAATTATTATTTAATAATGAAATTATCAATTATACTTATTTAAATAACATATTTTTATTCGTTTTATTATTATTATTATTATTATTATTATTATTATTATTATTATTATTATTATTATTATTAATAATATTATCAAATAAATATCAATAAAATACAAATACAAAAAAAAATATATTATCATTATTATTAGTTATAAATAATAAAAATAATAATAATAATAATAAAAATTTTTATTATTATTATTTAAAAAATTTAAATTCAATAACAAAAAATTTAAAACGAACACTTTTTTATTTTCACCCGCTTTTCAACAGCCACCTGGTCATCTGCGCATCTAGAAAAGATCTCAGCCATTAAAACTGAATTAAAGTTTTATTTGCCGATTGTTTATGTCAGTTACACCCCTAATCATTTCTCAATTTCCCCAATTGCTTTTTTTTTTATTTTTTTTTGCAGTTGTTCAATTACTATTTTCCCTTTTTATCCTGTTTGTTTGCCTTAAAATTTTATTTCGAATGACAAGTCGTTGTTTGTTTTTTTGGGGGAGTCTTTAAATATTTAGATACTTTGGGGCAAGTATGTAAATTTATTCATTAATTGTGTTTTTTTTTGTGTTACCTTTTAAATATAAATTTTTTTATTTAATATTCAGTTTTTTTTTTTTGTTTTTTTGTTTTAAAAGGACATTAGGGCGGTTTCTTTGAGTTTTTTCTATTTTCTTTGTTTTTTTGTAATAAAATTCGCACAACATTAGTGTATAAAAAGTACAATTTTTTGTTTAAAACACATACAAGCCTTACTTTAAGGTTTGTGGACGGGGCCATAAAAATGTACACTATGAATTTAAAGAAAAATTAAAAAATATAATTATTATTTTTTTATTATTTATTATTATTATTATTATTATTATTATTAATTATTTCAACAAAAAATGTTTACGATGATAACAGGATTTTAGGACTGTGTTTTTCAAAAGACCTGGAGAGTGGATGCAACAACAGCGGGTGACAGTGCTGATTTTAAAAATCCGTTCTCTAAAAAACATTGGATGAGCTAAAAAAATTTTTCTCAAAAAACAACTGGAAAATTTGATATTTTTTTTTAAATGAAATCTCAATTTTACCGTGGCTTGTGAAAGTATCATTTAGATGGTTATAATTTTTTAAAAAATCAGTACCAACAGGCAGGTGGCGGGGGTTTTTTATTTGTTAAAACGAATATTGTCTTTGTAGAAGGGAACTCCAATTAGATTTTTTAAGGATAGGGAAAGTTTTTCCCTTCCAAATTTTAACAAATGTTTTCTACAAGCAATTTATAGACCACCTGATAAAAATACAAAACTGCATTTTGTGAGGGGAAATAGAGGGGGTTTTAAACAAATGCATCTACGCCAAATGAATAGTAGGGGGCATGAATTAGATACACTAAATGACGAGGTATTTAAAATAATCACTTTTAAAAATCTAATGGGGTGTAAAGGTTTTTTTAATTTTGTCAAGAAAATACCCCAAGGAATTTAGAGAGGGGTACTTTCCCCGCATTACGACCTTTATTCGTTAAATGTGTAATTCACCCGTTCGCTCTGTATCTATACCACAAAAATAATGACCCTTTTTTTAATAGCAGCTGAATACGCACTTGAGTCTGAAAATTTCAAGCGAGGTTTCCCCGGGGAAAACAGTGTTTTTAAGAACGAGTGCTAAAAAACAAAAAATTCAACGTTTTGATTTTGGGCTGCTTTTTTAGAAATCAATGATTTAATGACCTCATGAAGCTGTTGAAAAAACTTTAAACTTTTTATGGGGTGCAACCCCATTTGGTGGCCGAAAAAGAAAAGCGAAAGAAATGTTTGGGGACACCCCCCTCCATAAATCAAAGAAAGAGATAGTCTATTTAAAAGTGGGAAAAATTTTAACACCCCAGCAAATCATGTACAGGGATGAAACAAATAGCACGTAATTAATAATCAAACAGATTGGACTGGGAAAAATAAATTTTTTTTTAAAAATCGATAAATAAATCGAAAATAAATTTAAAAAAAACGTGGCAAAAGATTAACGAAATCTTAGGTAAAAAGAAAAAAAAGTCTGAGACAAGTAATTTTTCAATCATTTTGGGAACAAACAGAGATAAGGAAAAACTGACAATTTTTCGGAATCTTTGTAAGAGAAGTTAAAAATTAACATGAGGAGCTAATACGACCGCAATGTTAAAAAAGGTGAGTGCCATCTTTTTTTATGCCCCTGTAAATAAAATCAAATGTGTCATTATACAGAACAGGATAATAATAAAAAACGGGTTGGATGGGGTCAGAGTTTAAGACTTAAAATTTTTGATAGTGATAAAGCCCAGTCTTAACCAAACTAGAAAATGTATCGATTGAAAAAAAGGAACATACCGGGAAAATTAAAAATATAATAGTTGACCCAAATTTTCAAAAAGGGGGATCATTTACATATTCTAAACAGGCCCAAAACACCTTTCAGTTTTAGAGAAAAACTGGAAATTGTGGGCCGATAAATTTGCTTATTTGGAAAAATTAAAAAACATTTATAGACTGCAGTAGGTTTCCAGAAGGGGAAAAACAAGTGATTTTTTTATCAAGTTTTCAGATTTTTTAACACGAAATTAAAAAGATAACAGCATGAGTGCTTTTTTATTGATTTTTTAAAGCGTTTTGATACGTGAACCACGTAAGTTTTTAAAAATGCTGAAAATGTTTGGGAAAAGGCCAAATTTTAAAGTGGTTTTTTCCAGTTCTTAACAGATAGGAAAATTTTTGGGCCCCCCAAAAAAGGGGAGTGTTTTTAGTAAGAAAGGAGATTTTGGGCTGGAGTTCCCGCAAGGCTCCCTATTAGGGCCGTTATTAATTTTTATTTAGTAAAAATTGACTAAGTGTATGAAAAATTGTACCGTTTTTTTGTATGCGATGACACGCCTGTTTTTTCCCCCAAGATCTACTACTGCGGAAATTAAAACTACAGCAGGATTTTACGCAATTATTAAGTGACACACCCCATAATAATTTTAAAATTAATGCGGCAAAAAATAAGAATTCATATTTGTTCCCCTCTGAAAAAATAACCGGGAGCAACCTCTTAAATATTGTTTTCACTCTAATGAAACCTAAAAATGGGATGGTAGAGGGGAAAAAACGTTTAAAATGGATGATTTATTGAGAGTTTGATAGTCACGTGATTTAGGTATCACAAAATTTATAGATTTTTTTCGGAGGCCCACATTTTATCCTTGTGTAAACGCCCAAGGCATTTCAGTTATTTAAGTTAAAAAGGTGTTACCTTTTAAACTTTTTCGTCTGTGTACATTTCTATAGTGAATCTATTTTTTCATATGGTTTTTTGTTTTTTGGCTCTCTCACGTGAATTTTTAAAATAAAAACCTTCAAAATGCAAGATTTAAAAAAATTTCACCAGCTTTTTTCAAAACAAAGTGAACTACAATATAAGCCATGAAGTTTTTCTTTTAATTATACCCTTTCTACCTTACATGTATAAATTTTTTTAAAATTTTATTTAATAGAATGTATAATTTCCGTCGAGGTGGGGGTCACGAGGTGGAGAACAAGAGGAAATTACATTTTTCCCCAGTTTAACAAAAAATATGGAAAAAGAAAAATTTTTTACTTAACACCCGCAATATTTAAAGCCTTCCCTTACTACGAAATTTTGATAAAAAATCAGCCAAAAAAATCGAAATTAAAGGTCATTATCTAAAAAAATTGGGATAGAAACGACAGTTTTCTGACCACTCCCCCACCATGGGGGAAAAATTTTTTAAATTTTTTGAGTTCGTTAAATTTAGATTTTTCATTTTTGACGTTTGTTATTTTTTGTTCCTATTATTTAATTTAATCTTATGGGGGTTCCCAGAATTTTTTTGTTTGTTATTGTAAACCCCGGGCCCCATTCCCAGGCCCTAATCAAAGGAAGCTTAAGCATAGGGCTACATTCAAAATTTAAAACCAAACCCAAAGGAAAAATCCTCTGGAAAAGATGGGCCCCGGCCTCCATTCCTAGGCCCCAATAACGCGAAACCCTTAAAAATAGGCCTACATTTAAATTTAAAAAACCCAAACCAAGGAAATCCTCTGGAAATGAGGACCCCGGCCCCATTTTGGGCAATTCAAGTACTGATTTACGAGCCAAAACCGAAGTATCCAAACGGGTGGGTGGAGCTCACGAAACATCGGGACAACACCGTCCCAAGGTAAATCAAAGCAAAGTAGGCCAAACTTTTCCTTCAAAATAGGCCAACATTCCCACTACAACCCAAAAAAGGGCCCCGCCCCAAATTCATCTTTATTAAAAAAAGAAATAGGTACCAAACCCCCAACAAACCAATGGACAAAGATGTTTATCCACCCCCCAGAAAAGCCGTGGAATAGAAAAAAATGTTTAAGCCCAAAACCCAGAACCAGCCGTGATCTTTGGGACGACTTTAAAGTGGATGCAACACTTCTATTTGCGATTCCATGTTCAAAGGAGTGAGATATAGGCCTTTAAACCAACAAGAAATATTCCCCTTTAAGTCCCCCAGGGATTCAACCCCCCCAGCTGCAGCAGAAAATCAAGGCGAGACACAAATTCTGGAAAACCCATATCCAAAAAAAAATCATACAAAATGGCACAAATTCAGTTAAAACAAAAGGAACCAAAGCAAATCATGGACAAAAATATTCAAATTTAAAACGCAAGCCCAAAAAAAATATCCCAACTCAAACTAGCCTAACCAGTTAGTCTATCGCAAAAAACAGCAAATCACTATTTACGAGTAAACCCAATATTAAGGGATGCAATACCCTTTTTGGGGGGTTTCATCGAACTAACCGAGGGTGTACCCTCTAAAATTTCTCACGACGGACCCTCCAAAAAAGGAAGGAACCAAAAACTCCCGAGATGATCATGAAATAAGTGCACAAAGCAATGAGACCAGACCCAAAATCTCCCAAGGAGTAAACCGGGGTAGGCCTAAAAAAAAAAACTTCTTTTTGGGGGGCAAAAAAAACCCCCCACCCCCCCCCCGGGCAAGAAAGGGAAATGAAAAAAAAAACTGGGGGAGTCTTCTTTTGAAGTGCCCAGACCAGCAGACCAAAACCCACAGGGGGACCCGCTTTGGGTCCCAAAGCCCCCCCTCCCCCCCGGTAACAACCAGGAAGGACACATCCGTGTTAATTTAACACTGGGGCAGTTGTCTGGGTCCGAAGTGACCGCGAGACCGCAGACCAAAGCCCAACATCGAGAGGGGCAGCCTGTGTCAAAAATTTTAGCGCGCGGTAGTCATGTCCCGGGGCCGAAGCGAGACGAGACCGGTAGACCAAGCCTAACACAAAAAAGGACACATCCGTGTTAAATTCAAGCACGGGGCAGTCATGCTGGGTCCGAAGTGACCTCGAGACCGGCAGACCAAAGCCAAATCGAGAGGGACACGCCTTGCAAATTTGAGGCCCCGGTAGTCATGTCCGGGTCCCAAGGGCTCGAGACCGGGAGACCAGAGCCTAAACAGAAGGAACCCCCGTGTAATTTTAAACCATGGTCAGTCCATTTTGGGCCCCCAGTTGACCCAGACCGGAGCCAGACCAACCAAGAGACGCCTTTAAATTTTGAGTATTTTTCTATAAAGCCCCAAATGAGCTTGGGTTTTTTAAACCCCCCAGACAACCTAAAATTTCAGAAAACCCCTGTCCCTTTTTGGACAGCCCACCCCCACTAACCACCTTTTAAAACCAGTTACCAAAAGTGAAAAAAAACAACCAACGACCTTTTTACAACTGGCAAAAACCTGTAAACTCCCCCTCATAAAAACTCAATCTAAAAAAGGCCAAAATTAAACCAAAAAAAACCCCGCAGAACCCTTTTAAAAATAAGAAATTAAAAAAATTTCCCCGAAAAAAATTTTGAAAAAAAAATTAAAATAAAACTTTTAAAATTAAAACAACGATGAAAATACTTTGAAAAAAAATAATTCACTTTTAAAAAAGCATTTTCATATTTACAATCTTTCAAACCCCAAAAGCAAAAAACAAAAACCATTTTTTAAAAAATAAATTCCATTTAATTTTAATTTCCTGTAAACAAACTAAAATAAATAAAAATAAACAGAATTTTTAGGGCCTTTCCAAATGTAAAATTTTGGAAAAAATAATACCCAAAACTCAAAAAAAAAATAAAATTAAACTAGGGGAATAATTAAAGCTCACAAATGGAAGGGCCCAATAAAGAGATTTAAAACTTCTTGAAAAATGATACCTAAAAATGTAAAAACCAAATTTGGGTTAACAATCTTGCAAAAGAAAAACCCACACTCCCTTTTTTTCCTAAGATTTAATAAATAAGCCGATTTGAAAAAATTAAAATTGCCTTAAAAATTAACCCAAAAAATTAAATCCTAAAAAAAAACTAAAACAAAGGAAAAAAGGGGGGGGGTAAAAAAAAGACAACCAATGAAATCAAAATTCTCCAAACTCCTTTCCCATTTAAAAATCCCAAAAAAAAAAAAAAAAACAAAATAAAAATTCTTGGAACCAAATTTAAGGGTTTTAAAAAAATAAAAGAACCCTAATAAAACCCCCCCAAAGGCCCTTTTTGAAAAATATTTAAAAAAAATTTAAAATTTTTTAAAAAGGTTAAAAAATGAAAAACCAAAAGGGGAAAAAATAACCCAAAAATAAGCAATAAACAAAAATCTTATAAAGTAATTACGGAAAAAAATCTAAAAAAAAACGCAAAAATTAATTTTTCCCTTTTTTAAAAAAACCCTTTTAAAACCCAAAAATTCCTAACAAATAAATCTTAAAAAACCCCCCTATTAAACAAAAAAATTGGGGATGGAAACAAAAAACACATTTTTAAATTTTTTAAAAAAGACAAAAAACCCTCTCCCTTTTTTATAAAAAACCCCAAAAAATTTTAAAAAATATAAAAATAAAGCCAAATTCTAAAAAGTATTATTAGGGACAAAAGGTTCTAATATTAAATTTTTATTTTTAAATTGCCAATTTTTCCCAAACATTTAAAAATCAAAAAACCCCCATTTCAAAAAAAAAAATAAAAAAAGAACTAAAGAAATTCCCCTTCCAGACTTAAAAATTTAGAAAATAAATAAAAGAATTTTTTTTCGGTTTTAAACCAAAAAGGAGGAAAATATTTAAAAATCAAATAACAAAAAATCATAATTTTTTTTAAAGTTTTGGAATGCCCTAAATTCCCCCCAAAGCCCCCACGCGGAGTTTAAAACAAATAACCCAAAAAACTTGCTACTGGGAAAAAGAAAAAAACCACCCAAATTTAAATACTAACAAAGAAAAAAACCAAAGTAATCCTTAATTTTTTACAAACCCTTTAAATTTTTTTAATTTTGTTAAACTACCTAAACTCGGGACGATTTTTGCAATGATTCAAAAAGTATTCCCCAAAGGGAAAAAACAAATTCGAAAGCAATAAAAAAAAACCAAACCCTGGTTTTTTCAAACAATGAAATATCAAAAAAATTTTTTTCACTTATTCCAAAAAACAAAATTATAACCAAATACCTTCAACAAATCCATTTCCACGTAAAATATTACACAAAAAAAAAAAAAAATAAAACCAAAAGGGATGCCCCCTAAAATAATACCAAAAACCCCGAGGGCAAAAGGAATAACAAAAAAGCAAATCAACGCAAAATAGTTTTTTCTAAATTTTTTCGACTTAGATAAATTTCAATTTTTGGGAATATTTGCGGACCACCAAAAAGGTGGGGTTTGTACCCTTTAAAACCAGCAAACCCCAATACATGCTTTCCCTTAATGTTTAACTTTAAAAATTTTACCTGAAAAAAACCCACCCCCAATCCGGGGAAAACCCAAAAAAAAGGACAAAATTAACCCCAAACCAATACTAAAAAATAGGTTCCCAAAAAAATCTGATATTTTTAAAAACCCTTTTAAAAATCCCCTAAAAAAAACATCAGGAAAACAAATTTCAAAAAAGAACAACAAACTAAAAAAAGCAATTTCACTAAAGGGAAGCAGAAGAATACCAAAATCACCAAATTTGGGAAAAAAAAAAAGGGTAAACCATCAAAAAAACCAAAATTATTAATCTTTTTAAAAAAAATCCTTTTTTCAAAATACCTGCTTTTAAAAAAAATTACTTTTTATTTTTTTTCCAATAAATAAAAAATTTAAAAAAAATTATGGGGGAAAACATGATTTTTTTTTTATTTTAAAACCACAACAAGCCTTTTCATAAGGCTTTTGGGAAAGAAGCTTATTCATTTTTTACATGAGTTTTAATAAAATTTAAAAAAAACAATAATTTTTATTTTAATATTATTTTTTTTTTTTTTTTTTTTTTTTTTTTTTTTTTTTTTTTTTTTTTTTTTTTTTTTTTTTTTTTTAAATTTTTATTATTATTATTTTTTTTATTATTATTATTATTAATATTATTATTATTATTATTATTATTATTATGATTATTATTATTATTCCTTATTCAATTACAAATCTGGTTAATTCTAAGCTGGACGAAATAATCATGTTGTTGCCACTTTCGTTGATTTTAGTAAGGCATTTGATACAATTAACCACACCAAATTACTAGGTTGCCTGGAGAGGATTGGTATTCGGGGACCCATGTTAAAGTGGTTTGGTAATTATTTTAAATACCGCCGAATTAAAGTAAGAATTGGAAGCACCCTTAGTCACGGAGAGAGGTGTTAACTGGAGTTCCCACAGGGTCCATATTAGGTCCAATTTTGTACTTAATTTATTGAGCGAGCGTAGCGAGCGTCTCCACTTGACACTTATGGCTCGAATGTCTGTTTTTTTTTGTTTTTTTTTCTGTTACTGCTTCGGTACATCGCACCGTTTCTCTTGATCGACCTGAAATTTTGCACACAGGTACATACCACCTATGCGAGTTGCTGTATAGTTTTGTGGCAAAATCGTTCAAAAAGTTAAAAAAGTTACATTAAAGTTAATCGTAAGTTTTTTTTTCAAACTAAACGGCGACAAAATCTGAGGTGCCCAAATCATTTAGAATGTCCGTCCGGTCACGAATATGTTAATTTTATTTTGATCCGATAAGTAGTGTAGATGGAAATTACATTATAACAAAGTACCGTTACCATGGCAACGGAAAGTCGCGCAGCTTTTTTGGCTCATGATAGCGGTCGAACGGAGGCTCGGATCGAGTTGAAATTTTGACCATCCGCAAGCTTCGTTCCCGGTTGAATGCCATTAGTTTTGTGGCAAAATCGTTCAAAAAGTTACAAAGTTACATTAAAGTTAATCTAAAGTGTTTTTTTAAAACTAAACGGCGACAAAATCTGAGGTAGCCAAATCATTTAGAATGTCCGTCCGGTCACGAATATGTTAATTTTATTTTGATCCGATAAGTAGTGTAGATAGAAATTACATTTTAACAAAGGTAACGTTACCATGGCAACGAAAATTCGCACGAGAACTCTGGTCACTAGGCACTGCCACCTAGAAGTAATCAAGAGCTAAAATAGTTTTCCCAAAGAAATGATGTCAAAGTCCTCTAGATGGCGGTGGATTTTATCCATTCTCTCCTATTTTACAAATTTTCAACTAAATCGGTAAAGACCTTAATGACTTATTGGTATCTAACTTTATGGGAATGTCGTACTCGGGTCGTGTTGCACGTATCGGTGCTCGCTCAACAACGCGACGGGACTTTTTCCTAGTGTTAATGACATGGTTAGTTCACTGAAAATGTGTTATATTTTTTTATATGCAAATGATGTATTTCTTGTATCGGTGCATAAAAATATAAAAATGGCAGAACTTTACATGCAAACCGACTTTAATACCATACTAATGTTGATTCATGACTACAGTCTTGTTATAAATGCGAATAAAACAAAACTTATCCATATTTGCACACCACATAACCGTAATTCGTGTGAGGTAGTAAAAGTTATTTGTCACTCAAATGAATGTTTACATAGACGAGCAGACATAACTCAATGTGGATTTGAAGAGTTTATTGAAAATGTGGATAGTCATGTTTATTTGGGTTTAGCTATTGACAAGTTTTTCAGCTGGGAACCTCACATTGATTCAATATGTAAAAAACTAAGGTCATGCCTCAGTCAAATGTATTATCTCAAAAACTGTTTGCCTTTTCGTTTGTTACGTAGCGTTTACGTGGCTCTAGCCAAGTCTGTTATTTCTAATGGTTTAATTTCTTGGGGTAATGCTGCCGATTATCATTTGAGTAAAATATCAATCTTACAAAATAAATTAGTCCGCTTAATTCGACCACCACATTATGATTACCTTTCTACTCGTGAAACGTATATTTTATGCAATGTGCTTCCTGTAGAAAAACTGTTTAAATATAAAATTATTGTAACATACTACTTTAAAAATGAATTTAAAGATATAATACTAAAAAATAAAGTCACTCGTAGTTTTCACACTGTTCAATTTAATGTACCTTCGTTTAATAACAAATATGGCCAACGGAGATTAGAATATTTAGTACCGAAGTTATTTAATGAATTGCCTATCTTTTTAACCACGTGTTCATACTTCAGTGAGATCAAACGGAATTCGAAAGATTATTTGTTGAATACATAAAGGTGTTTTATTTAAATTTAATGTCCCCCACTGAAAATCAGTTATGTGATTGAGTGGGTACCCGAAATATGTTTTGCGTGTCCCGCACTTTTCCCCGAAGTCTGTCCGTAATGCCGCTAGTGCTTGACCACCTACCTACTACCCGTGCGGCCCAGTATGTGATACGTGGGCCCAGAAATATGTTCGGTGTCCCGCACGTTCCCGAAGTCGTCCCGTTGCCGCTAGTCTTGAGCCGCGCGTATGCCCGTACTACCCTTGGGGCCCGTACGGGGTTCCCAAGAGCCGGTTCCCGTCACGGGATCCCGCACACCGTGTCCCAGCCGTTCCGATTCGCCCATGTTAGACACTCAGATCGATACATAAACCGGACCAATTTAAAATTTATTTTATCGCGGGTACCCATTTCCTCAAGTTTTCTAAGGGTCCGGACTAAGTACCATTTTCAGGCATTGCTTCAGACCATCTAAATTTATTCAAAGAATTCGAACCGTAAAGGGGCCATTTTAAATAATTTTATTACGCGGTACCACTTCTAATATACATTAATGTGAATTTGAGAAATAATTAATGTCGCAGAATTTTGCATAGAAATTTTATATGACAACACCAATTTCGAACCCTTGCCTTCTCGGAGTTGAGCTTCGGCCACATTGGAAATGGCGCAAAATTTTGTTCAAATAAAATTTTTGAGGAAATAATTGCATCGCGAATGGCAGAACTTTCCTTTAAATTCCCAACAACAAAGTGCTTCTATAGTTGGTAGGCTGAGCTTCGGTCGCCATATGGAAAATGGGGTCAAACGGTTTTTGACGAAGAAATCTCCCAATTTTGAGATAGACAAAGCATCCAACAAAATCCCGTTTAAATTTCCGTACAAAAAAAAGTAATACTTTTGTACGGGTGTCAAAGGTTACGTAATTTAAAATCAGGTCTTAATATATTTTGCATTACCCGGAATTTTGCCTTTTCACGCCCAGGCATCAAACAATCCCTAAATCTTAAATCGCATTTAAATCAAACAACTTGGTACCGTAATGAAACGTTTCAATTAGTAATAAAATTTAGGGTTAATGCGAAATTCCATTTAGTTTTTAAAAATCAGGTTCGACCATGGTTTGGCAATTACCCGTAATGCAGTTTGACATTTTGGATTTACACAAATATGCATGGGAAGTCTTTTTAGTACATTAAAGGATTAAGAAAACTTTTATACATTAAAGAACTTAAATAACGATGAGAAAACAACCAAAATTTAAATCCAATATGGCTGCTAATTCTTAATATTCACAATATGATACTGTATTTGTGCTGTTTTACACTCTTTTTTTTACATCATTCACTTTGATATTGCAGATATTAGAATCATCAGCCATATTGGATTAAAACTGGTTGTTTTCTCATCGTTATTTTAAATCACTTCAATGTGCGTAGAAATAATTTTTCCTCTTAATAATGGACGGTCAAATGTGGCATTTTTGCGGAAATGCCAACATTTGGGAAAAACCTAAATTCCGGGTAATTGCAAAATCCGATTTCGCAGACCTGATTTTTTAAAAATATTAATGGAAGCTTTCATTAACCCCGTACAAAAGTTCTTTTGTATTTGAATCGATTTCTTACGGATTTAACGAGCATTGTTGATGCTGGACGTGAAAATTAGGAAATTAGCTGGTACTCCAATAAGCAACGTATAAACCACGATTTTGTGACGTAATCTTTGCCCCTACCAAAACTATGGAAGACACCTTTTTGTAGGGAATTAAATGGGGAATATTTTTGTCTTGCAACATTTTGTCTATCTCCAACCAATTTGGAGATATTTGATAAAAAACACTTTTGGTCGCCATTTTCCAATATGGCGGCCGAAGCTCAAGTCCGATTGCAGGGGAGTTTTAGTATGTTTATTTGTATTATATAAGGACTAGGTCCCTGCAAAAATTCAGCGACATCGCAATTATTTCCTCCAAACGTCAATATAAGATCTTATTTGACAGGATTAATACTGTTTTTGGCGCGTTAGATGGCTTATGAAAGGGAGCACGCTTGCGTGGATAGCGGAACGTAACATTGCAGTCTACCTATTGTGATATTGAAAATGTGTTTTGGTCTTTTTTAAAAACATGATACTATTATACATTTTTTAAATCCATGCTATCCTCTTCGATTATTAGGCTTTACAAATACTCGATCATTAAATCTTATGCTGGCTGGATATATTGCATTGGACGACGGTAGGCCAAGAACAGATATTTTTTTCTTATATCTTATAACCAAGCGAATGCGATCAATTACCACCCCTCGCCGTCCGCGGTGGCACATACAATTAGGGCGCTCATCGAGTACGTGGGATTGATCCCGAATAAGGCATAGGTTTTGTGATCGTCCTTGATCGTCATATTATCACCACTAACCAACTCGAATAGCCTTAGTGCATAAAGGCGTTAAGCAATACAAATCATCATACAAATTTCAATACTACTTTACAATAAAAAATTATTTCAGTTAAATTATCATTTAATGTATGGTCTTTGTTATGTCTATAGCATATTTTGATTCTACAACATTTAGTTTATTTTTTGATTAATTTTGTTTAAACAAAATTAGGTTTACTTGTTATTTTAGTTGTAACGAAGGGATATCACACATAATTTGCTATGAGGCTATCGTATGCACTCTCTGATTCTCTTCAACATATTTTCAAGATTACTTTGTACTTAATTTGTAGAAATGAATAAAGAAAAAAAGAAAGAAAGAAGGAAAAAATCACCAAAAAAGAAAAACGAAAAGAAACGAAAAGATTTATTAATCGATCCCACTCAAACGAATATGAGGTTTGCCAAAAATCAGGAACCAGCAAATCAGGGAGTAATCAATTTTTCGCGAAACGACCGAACGCAAATTTTCATTCTTGTGTTCAAATCTTGATAACAATATAGTACAAAGATCTCGACTCTAATATATTATACAATATAACTTTTGGAAATTGTATAAGTTAGGCTAAGTCAAAAACTGATCACAGCAATGATACAGGACACCTAACTCAAGTTGCGAGCTCCACCAGTGGCCGGCAACCAGACAACATACCTTCACAACTAAACTAAGACTTAAACGATTTACTCGTCTGAAATGGAATGATTATATTTATTATTTAATTAACGTCTATATAGGCCTATCCTATATTCAGTTATAAAAAAACGACTTGCAATGAAATAGAACCATGATAGAACGAAAAGAATAAATCAAAGGGGAAATATTCTACATAAATCTATACACACGTATTGTTTTAATATAATTACTCCACATTTTGGGGTATCCCTTAAGTTTCCCTCGCGGGACCCGTGTGGGTCGTCCCGCAGCTTTCCCGAAAGGGTTACCCCTTAAGTTTCCTTCGCGGGACCCTTGCGGGGTGTCCCGCAGCTTTCCCTGAAGGAGTGTCCCTTAAGTTTCCCTCGCGGGACCCGTGCGGGTTGTCCCGTGTCATTCCCTAACTCGCAATTTACCCGCACTTTCCTTGGTTGTCCCGCACGGGGCCCAGAGTCTCATGTTTGCTGGGTAGACTCTAAATAAGAATGTATTTTTTTATTTAATTTTTTTATTATTTAAATGTACACATTATAGAAGTAAAATATGCTCCGTACTTATCAATTAGCACTTTGAGGTGCATAATGACATCTATGGAAAGTACTACATAAAATACTGTAAAATCTTATTTTATAAGTTGTTCACTCTTTCGCTTCCGTTGCATTCGCCATCTTGTTTTATCTTATCGAAAATCTATTTGAACTTTTCCAAAGAAATGTAGCTTTTTGATGAGATTTTCGTCTTTTGTTGTCCATAATGCGAAAGAACCCACTTAGCGTTCTACAAATTGCATTTGGATAGCTGGTGGTATTGTGCCCATGTTGAATAGCACAGGGCTTAGAATGGAGCCTTGAGTTATCATCTAGTATTTCGGAAGAGCACAGGGCCTAGAATGGAGCCTTGAGGTATCATCTAGTATTCGGAAGAGCATCGAGTGTTATTGTGTCCATGTTGAATAGCACAGGGCTTAAAATGGAGCCTTATTTTATTTATTTATTTATTTATTTAACGTCTATCCTATTCAGTTATAAAAACTGATTTACAAAGGAGGACAACTAAATAAATCTAATTTACATAAATACAGACACAAGAATAAACAACAGGTAGTAGATATTTGAAATAGTAATATTACAACAATGTATTAAATATTCAACAAATTTGATAACAAATAAAAGGATATTAAATGCAATTTATGAATGAATCAAATATATAAAAAGGGGGTGGGGAATGAAAAGAAAAGAAAAAAGAAAAGAAAAGAAAAGAAAAAGAAAAGAAAAGAAAAAAGGAAAGGAAAAAAAAGAAAGAAAGAAAGAAAAGAAAAAAGAAGAAAAAAGAAAAACATTTTAAAAAAACGAAAAAAAAAACGAAAAGAAAAAAACTGATTTATTAGACGATCCCACTCAAACGAATATGAGGTTTGCCAAAAATCAGGAACAGCAAATCAGGGAGTAATCAATCATTCGCGGAAGAAACCACCGAACGCGGAATCTTCATTCTTGTGTTCAACCATCATTCTTGTGTTCAAATCTTGATAACAATTTATTGCAAAAGATCTTGACTCTAATATATAATTATATCTTGATATCATCTAGTATTCGGAAGAGCACCGGGTGTTGAGATGATTTGATTGGGTTTGAAAACACAATCTTTGATTTGAGGCTTGAAAACCTGATCTGTAAAGCCATCCGATAACAACGGATAGAATCAGGATCACTAATCCTCACCTCACGTGATGTTCATGTTTACGTCAGGTCAGATTGCAATCGGGCAAGAGTAATTAATTAGTAATTAATTTAACTATAGAATATTACTTCATTATTAATAGCTTGATTTACTAATTCAGCTGCAGGCTGTTTCTTTTCGGCAGAATTCCACGAAAATCCTCTGCCAGAGCACTTTGGTACCTTGAAAAGAACACAATTTCTCGGTAAAATGAGATGTAATCTGTTATGTCTACGCCGACAGATCACCGGATCACTGATCTAGTTAGATAGTCTTCAAGCTCAGATGAAGTATTAGTTATCAGGTGGGTTGGTTAAGTTAAAGTTTTCATAAGTCCAGGCTGACGTCAGAAGTGATCGCCAGCTCCACGCGTATTAGTATTTTAATTACGGATCATGATTTTCTTTGCATTCAATTTATAACATAAGCCATTATCCTTACACGATCTTTGCTAATAGAGTTATAATTGTCTTGAGAGCGTCCACAAACAACCATTGTTATTAATTAGGGGGGGGGGGGGGGGAGGGGCGAAACAATTTAAATGAGGAAGGTGAAAAGGAAATTTTTTATCTGTGCTACACCCATGTCACCTCAGAAAATATCTGATGGGAATCATAGAAAAAACAACAACAACATAATGTTGATTGAAATTAATGAATGCAATCGTTACAAAAATGCAGGTCTTTTATTAAGTATGTCATCTAATTATTGTATTGAATTGCTTCCTAGTGATGCACGTCTGGTGTTCGGCAGTGTTACAAGATGCTCCATCCCAGGTGTTCGGTCTTGGTCGCTCTTCTTCAGACCAGGTGTGCAACATCTAAAACGAGAAGATGAGTAAAACAAAGATTGACCTCTTGCCCCCCCTTTCTCTCTCGGTTCTATCGCCGGCTTACATCTCTCTCCCTCTCTCTCTCTCCTCTCTCTCTCTCTCTCTCTCTCTCTCTCTCTCTTCTCTCCCCCCCGGCAGCCAGAATGCGGTGCTGAGCCAGTGTGGAGTTGGTTAGTGATGGCGAGATTATTTTCTATTAGATCATTACAGGCAAGTCGGTTGCCTCTTAAAATACTTATAACGTAAATATAAAATTACGCTGTACTGTTTTATTTCACAAATACATAAAGATAATTGAAAAATGTTGGTTGGTAACATCAATTAAAACGTTTACGATATAGATAAAATGGAATGACATATTTTAATACTAGTCTGTTAGCTTTTCTGTTTTATGTATTCTCGTAGTTGATACGCTATAAAAAATTGACTTGTTATATCTTTGAATACTCACTGATGCAATAAAGTAAATTGAATTGAATCGAAACAGATTGGAATCTGATGCCTGACCACATCGAGCAGTTGGAACAAAATGCTGTAGAATATATGAATTAAGTTAGTATTTGAATTTATAAATTTGTCAGTTGGATACTTAACGAAACTTTATATCTTACTAGGCAATGGTTATAAACAGGTAACAAGGTATTTCTATTTTATGAACTTGCTTTGTCTTAGACTATTGTCTAAAGAAGATGTCCTAAGCCATTTGTCAAGAGCAAAAAGACGACTCTTTTTACCACCAAGACAGACCGATCTGGAAGTTTACATTCCTCACTGTATCATTAACGTAAGATCTCTGCTCCCGACAGGCTTTACTTAACTATTGTTTCGTCTTCCCTCTTCATGTTTTATCGTCTCGGTCCATCTGGAGAAAAGTTCTCCCAATTCGCAGTAGTAAAAAACAAACATTCCTTCCAGTTCCATTCTATCATTCCACTATCTTTAAGTTATTAGTTGTAGTGAATTATTATTATATAATCGTGGTACTAATTTGTTGCAGCTTATCTCTAGCGACAGAGAAACACCGGCCCTAAAAGAGACCTAAGTGCAAACTGTTCGATGACAAGATATACGATAAAGCGAATGCCACGACAAATTCCTCATCGATGATGACGTCACTTTAAGACTGAGGCATCTTTCTACACTTGCGCAGCGATTGCAATTCGGCTGTGGATCGTATGTTGTGGCGTGTACTCCCCAAGGTTTTCCAGTACTTGTCGGAGTTATGTAAGCAATTCGATCGCAGTTAGCGATTAGAGGTTCCGATTTGCGCCTCAATCTTTCACGCATGCAAACAAACATTAGTATGACAACAGAGATGGTCTGCATTCACCTCTGCAAACCCTCATTACTTATAGAATGGTCACGATCCGAACACAAAAAATGTCAACTTGAAAGGTCTGGATTCAATGCTACTGCAAACACACATGACGACTAAACTGCATTCAACACTGTGAACCACATGACGACTGGACTGCATTCAACACTGTGAACACACATGACGACTGGACTGCATTCAACCCCTGTGAACACACATAACACACATGACGACTGGACTGCATTCAACACTGTCGAACACACATGACGACTGGACTGCATTCAACCTGTGAACACCACATGACGACTAGGACTGCATTCAACACTGTGAACACACATGACGACTGGACTGCATTCAACACTGTGAACACACATGACGACTGGACTGATTTTTCATTTTTAACACTGTTAATACAATGACGACTACTTATTTAAACTGTGAACACACATGACGGGGAAAACACTGTGAACCATATCGAACTTCCACGGCAAAACACTGGCTCCAACAGGAACCAAAACTGACCAGGGATGGCTTCAACACTGTGAAAAGCTGACATGGACAGGATTAACACTGTAACACATACGTGGCACCAGTTCAACACTTCCCTGAGTAGCAATCAACACTGTGAACCACGACGCTGGTGACTTTAAGAACGTAACACACAGACGACTGGACGCATTCAAATACTGTTGAACAATTTGCACTGATGCTTCCAACCCATACAATTGACAACAGAGGACCGGCGATCACACTTTACACACAACATAGAGGGCGATAACAAATGTGAGACACAATACGATGGCTGCGTCAAACACATTGTGCCATCATGTACCGGCGCATTAACACTTAATAAGACGACTGCCATTCAACACTGTGGGGAAAACCAAATCACTTTCAAAGGCCATGGACACAGCACAAACACTAACCACTTCACGACTGACGATTCCGTACACACTGCAAACTTGCAAAAAACAATAGAATTGGAATGCATTCAACCTATGAACACACAATCCTGGACTGCTTCCCTTGAACACACAGCGACTGCCCCTCCAACACTCGTGAACACTCAGCGAATCCAACATTGAACAAACTGACGAGGACTGCATCCTGGAAAATCATGACTGGGCTGCATCAAACTGTGAACACACATGACGACTGGAACTGCATTCAAAACTGTGAAAAAACCCCCCTGACGACTGGACGCATTCAAAACTTTTGAACACACATACGACTGGACTGCATTCAAAACGTGTACACACATGCGACAACGCAATTTAAAACCCGTAAAAAAACCCCTGACGACTGGATGCATTCAACACTGTGTACACACATGACGACTAAAGCATTAACACTGTGAAAAACCATGACGACTGGACTGAAATTAACACTGTGAACACAATGACGACTGGACGCATCAACATGTGAACACACTGACAGGACGCATTCAACACTGTGAACACACATGACGACTGTACTGCATTTTTGCATTTTAATATTTTTATTATTATAATGACTAGCTTTATTTTATAAGTTAGACCTCCGCTTCGGGGAAACATCTACTTTACCATATTTCGAACTTGCCTACGGCTAAAAATGGCTCCAACAGGAGACCAAACTGACCAGGGTGGCTTAAAGCCCGCTAGTAGTAAAAAGCTGACAAGACAGAGATGTAATTCTCTCGGTAACTCACGTGGTTCACAAGTTCAAGACTTCCTTAGAAAAAACACGGAGAAACCACCCGCTTTTGACTCTAAGAAGCGTAAGCGAGCAAAATTCGAATCAAATATTCTTGTTTCTAACAAGTTTAGTGCACTTGATAGCTCCAACCCATACAATAACAACCCAGGGCCAGGCCCGGGCACTGACGACACTAACATAGAGGTGGATAACAATGGTGAAGACTCACACGATGCTGGTAAGAAGCAGCCACTTCCTCCGCCTATCATTATCCGCGACATTAAAGATTTTAATAAGATTGCCAATGCAATTCAACTTGACTGTGGAGACCAAATCACTTTCAAAGCGCGTGGTCACAGCACAAAGCTAACCACTCTCACAGCTCACGACTTCCGTACAGCCACGGCAAACTTAAAAAATAATAGAATTGAATATCACACCTATCAACTATCAGAATCCATCACTGCTGCCCTTATGGCCAGCACTCCCCTCCACCACCCCCTCCCAAAAAGGGAGAATCAATTTTTAAAATTCCAACACGGATTATCAAGGCAATCCAAATTAAAAATGGGATTCGGCGACTCTGACAGAGGTTGAGAACCCCTAATATTAAAATACAACACCCTGCAGTCTGACATCAAAACCATGATCTCTGAGCACAGAAATGAGCAGCGGGCTATACCAGACTGGGTGAATTGAATATGGATGATTGTTCCATATGGAGGATGACAAAGAGCCTTCTCCGAATCAGACAGGCAAATCCCCCCTTGCATGGAATGAACGGAATGGCGTCCAGCGATATTGACAATGCTAACGCCATGGCAGACACCTTAAAACTAGCCTTCCAACCTATCGATGACCCAAGTGACCTCGACCAGATCGAAATGGTTGAAGAAGCGGTCTTTACCATCATATGTGAAGCTGTGCCCCCGGAAGGGGAAAATATTAAACCCTGCTCTCCAGCAGAAGTCAAGGGCATAATTGCCAGCCTTGAAAACAAAAATCCCCAGGTGTAGATGGTATTCCTAATGCAGCACTCAAACACCTCCCTAAAAAAAGCCATAGTTTTCATTACCAACATGTTCATTGCTATGTTACGCCAAAATTACTTTTCCAATGATATGAAAAAATCAAAGATAATTCTTTTTAGTAAACCGGGAAAGGACCCCACTTTCCCCCAAAACTACCACCCAATCAGCCTGCTAACCGGCATTTCAAAAATATTCGAACGAATCATCCTAAACAGGATTAACAAGCACTTAAAAGATTAAAATATTATAATAAACGAACAGTTTGGGTTTCGAAACGGTCACTCCACTACCCACCAGCTGGTGAGGGTAGTGGAGCACATCAGCGAAGGCTTCAACATCAATAGGGTCACTTCAATTGGCTTTCTCGACGTAGCCCAAGCGTTCGATCGGGTCTGGCATGATGGATTAATATACTAACTCCACCAAGCAGATCTCCCTCTGTATTTAACAAAAATCATCTACTCCTATCTGCAGGGTAGTACCTTCAAAGCATCAGTGGGACACGCAACCTCCAGTACAAGGGAGATCCAGGCGGGTGTCCCGCAGGGCTATATCCTGGGACCGGTGTTATTTACTATTTTTATCAATGACATGCCTAAAGTGGATGTGGTCCACTATGCCATCTATGCAGACGACACGGCAGTAATTGCTAGATCGTGGAATGCTTCTAGAGCCTTCGACCTACTACAAAAAGCCATAAATACCCTGGAATCATGGTTTGAGCTACGGCGAATTAAAGCAAACGTCACCAAAAGTGACTGTCCTATTTACAAGACGAAGATAAGCCAAGTATGTCGACTATGATAGTCTAGAATTATTTGGGGAGGATATCCCAACCAGCAAATATGCCAAGTATCTGGGGGTCATATTAGATGACAAGCTCACGTGGGGGAAACACATTGGCAGTGTAGCCAGCAAGGCATCGCAGAGGCTAGGGTTGCTGCATTGCCTACTAAAGGCAAAAAACGGTCTCTCAATTGCTAACTCAGTACTATTTTATGTCATTAATCAGACCTATTCTTACATATGCCGCACCTGTGTGGGCAACTGCATGTAAATCATCTATTGACAAGCTCCAGAGGGTTCAGAATCGCGCATTGCGAATGGCCACGGGCTCGCCCTGGTACGTTCGCAATGTGAACATTCACCAATGGGTAGGAGAAGTTTCTCTAAGGAAATTTATGTTAAAACTAACCACATCTTTTTCATCACAAACTTGACCAGAGCGGAAATCCACTCATAAGTTGTTTAGGTAATTACGACCCCAACCAGGTCTATAAGTACAAAAGGCCTAAAATGGCCCTATCCTCACTAGATCAGTAAGCTGAATACAAGAAGACAGGCATTGCCTATTAACGTTATGAAATATCCTTTTCAAATCCTTATTCCTTCCAATGTTTATATGTCTTAATAAAAAGTGACCAATGACCTTCCCATTATATTCATGACATCCCTAATAAAAATCATGACAGCACTATGTGCTACAATCGTTGTTTCATCCCAACAAAGTAAAGGCCAATAAAACACGAAACATACTTAAACATCAGATGATCCTATAAAGAGCTCTAGCTCTTTATGTGTGTCTTTATGTAGTGGGAACAAAGACGTAATAGCCCAAGGGCTATTTAGCAATAAGAAGAAGACTGGTATTGTACCGTTAGGTCATAATGTGTTACTCTAGCCTAGGAGATATTGGGAGGATAATCCCATGCTGGTTAGAACCACACAAGGAGGATGGGGGTTCGAATCCTTGTTTGGTAACGGAAGACAATTGTGTAACCATTTTGAAGGTTGCATGTTGTTGTATAAAATCTTTATTGATAAGCATGTAGGGTAATAGAAGAGGGTAAGAGGACGGTGAATGAATGAATAAGGCAAACATTAAGAATTAAGATTGTTCTTGCTGCAAAGAAAAATTCTAAGCCCAACACATCATTGAAATCTATTTAAAATGACGGCTTCCGGCTTTCAATTCTGATTTATGACTAGAAATAGAATAATGTCACACATCTTCCAGCCCTATCTACAGACACCAAAAGTATTAAATTGCAGGTATCTTGGAGAAACGTAACCATCTAGAAACGTTTAATGGTAAATGTGATGCAATAGTGTATGATGGTGCAGGACTTGTGCACATGTTCCACCACGATCCTCCAGCATCGAGAGTTAATTGCACGTCGGAAGAAGCACGTTGATAGCATACGAGGCCAATTTTATTCTCTTGGCCTGCTCAGCTGTGAAGAAGCCAAGAGAATAAAACTGGTCTTGTTTGGGATTTATAATCCACATCTAGTTTGAAAAAAGGAGCAGGAAGTAAATGTACTAGGGTCACCTCTTCCGAAAAACAGGAAATGCCTTCTACGGTGAACCAATACTATAAAACTGCAGTTATTTGATCTTTGAGGGTCCGTGGCCCTTGAGAAAATTTCACTTTTGCACCAATAATGACATCGATTATAATGCTGACATTATGAGGTATGTTTTGCTAGATGGTTCCTCACTAATAGGTGTATCATGTTAGTCTCGTGGAAGCAGACGGAGTTATAACGTTGCATACTAGGGATGCTGTGTTCCTTTCAGCGAAGAAACAAATAATTCGTTCAACTTCAAGTGATCTCCTTGATATATCAGTGATCTTTCTTCTCTACTTTCAATCTCGTAAATTTGGAGCTGCCGAAAAGCTAAGACACATAGCTACTAAACAGATCGCCATGTCTATTGGTGAAGGAAAGGCAGTATAGCTTTGAGAGGCTTCCAATGCTTTTAATTCTCTGGACTTTTACAACATGAAAATAATTTTTTCTCGTTGCCTTTGATTAATTTCCTTTAACTAATGCTTTTTGTCAAATACCACAACCTCCACAAAATTCTGAAGAAATAGCTGGGGATGTCATTCGTTTTCTTGAAACCTTTGTGTTCTTTTTACCCCAAGAGACCATCCACTGCAAAGATTTATTAAAAATTTGAAGATTTAAAAATAACTTATTCTTTATGCGTAGTACCAGGCTGGCCACGCATGCACTGGGGTAGTATGCACGTTTGGGTTCAATACTAGATATGCCCACACCTGAGTCGGTGGGTTGGCAGAAAAAGACGAGGAATGGGCATCAAAGTAGACTACGCTATGTGATGCATGTGATTAAAAGCCAATATAAAAAAGCCAAGGTCACTCAGTTTTCTCATCCCCCCCAAATGGCTTTTAGTACACGTATTGGAAATAAATTTATAATTTTTTCCCAAAACTACTGTTTAGTTATTGTTTCTGTTTCTTTAATAAACTTATTCTAAAAATTGGAAGATGTCGCAAAAGAAATCACAGTGGAATACACTGTAGAGTTCACGACATGTTTGTTACACGGTTTAGTACACTCCTCCGGAATCAAACATGTACAATGTGCCTGTCAAGATGAATAAAGCTATCTATCTATCTATTTAATTTTTTCTCATTTAACGTTGCACTAATTTTTACTCATCGTAATGTCATTAAAATATTGATTGTAGCTGAATTGTAATATTTTTTGGCTATTAAGATTACTTTATAAGGGATTCTCCACCTCTTCCGTCTCTCTTCAACGATTACCATAAACAATACAATTAATGTAGTGTACTTTTTGTATGTTTTTTAGATAATTTAAAGGAGAAAAAAAAGAAAAAATCACTTTTTAATTATTTGTGGGCAAACCGTTGCGTTATGATGAGACAGTAGTTAATAAAAATTAAGTGCTCTGGCAGACCTATAATTTAAAACCGGAGTTTGGAAAATTGCCAGAAATTAGCCAACGTATTAACATTTTATGGTTCAAGCCGCCATCTTGGAAAATGGCGTCATCATAGAATGCCAGCGTGTCTCCTCATCTTCTATCATTATTTATGCTCTAAACAACAACTGTGCGAAGCGGCACCTTCTTATCAAGATTTGCAGTTTTATTTTGTGAACCAAGCCAACTAGTATTCTCATGTGCAGTTACATCGTTTCTCATAAACAAGGCCCCTTCGCGAACGCTTTTTTCAGTTGCGTTGATGGATGAGCTTTTATGGTCCAATGATTACTGTTCGTGTCGTCATTATTGTCGAAATTCAAGCCAAGGTAACATGTTGCCTTCAAATGACAGATGCGCGGGGGCGAATCTGGACCATGCGAGTTTTTTTATTTCCCAAATTCATAATCAAAATCTTTGGGTTGCATGTTGTGTATAAAAAATCCTTTAGCAATAGAGAGCATGTAGGGTATAAGGAAGAGGGAAATAATCCCATGCTGGTTAGAACCACACAAGGAGGATGGGGTTCGAATCCTTTTGGTAACGGAAGACAATTGTGTAACATTTGAAGTTGCATGTTGTTGTATAAAATCTTATTGATAAGCATGTAGGGTAATAGAAGAGGGTAAGAGGACGGGAATGAATGAATAAGGCAAACTTTAGAATTAAGATTTCTTGCTGCAAAGAAAAATTCTAAGCCCAACACATCATTGAAATCTATTTAAAATGACGGCTTCCGGCTTTCAATTCTGATTATGACTAGAAATAGAATAATGTCACACATCTTCCAGCCCTATCTACAGACACCAAAGTATTAAATTGCAGGTATCTTGGAGAAAAGTAACCATCTAGAAACGTTTAATGGTAAATGTGATGCCAATAGTGTATGATGGTGCAGGACTTGTGCACATGTTCCACCACGATCCTCCAGCATCGAGAGTTAATTGCACGTCGGAAGAAGCACGTTGATAGCATACGAGGCCAATTTTATTCTCTTGGCCTGCTCAGCTGTGAAGAAGCCAAGAGAATAAAACTGGTCTTGTTTGGGATTTATAATCCACATCTAGTTTGAAAAAAGGAGCAGGAAGTAAATGTACTAGGGTCACCTCTTCCGAAAAACAGGAAATGCCTTCTACGGTGAACCAATACTATAAAACTGCAGTTATTTGATCTTTGAGGGTCCGTGGCCCTTGAGAAAATTTCACTTTTGCACCAATAATGACATCGATTATAATGCTGACATTATGAGGTATGTTTTGCTAGATGGTTCCTCACTAATAGGTGTATCATGTTAGTCTCGTGGAAGCAGACGGAGTTATAACGTTGCATATAGGGATGCTGTGTTCCTTTCAGCGAAGAAAAACAAATAATTCGTTCAACTTCAAGGATCTCCTTGAATATTCAGTGATCTTTCTTCTCTACTTTCAATCTCGTAAATTTGGAGCTGCCGAAAAGCTAAGACACATAGCTACTAAACAGATCGCCATGTCTATTGGTGAAGGAAAGGCAGTATAGTTTTGAGAGGCTTCCAATGCTTTAATTCTGGACTTTTACAACATGAAAATAATTTTTTCTCGTTGCCTTTGATTAATTTCCTTTAACTAATGCTTTTTGTCAAATACCACAACCTCCACAAAATTCTGAAGAAATAGCTGGGGATGTCATTCGTTTTCTTGAAACCTTTGTGTTCTTTTTACCCAAGAGACCATCCACTGCAAAGATTTATTAAAAATTTGAAGATTAAAAATAACTTATTCTTTATGCGTAGTACCAGGCTGGCCACGCATGCACTGGGGTAGTATGCACGTTTGGGTTCAATACTAGATATGCCCACACCTGAGTCGGTGGGTTGGCAGAAAAAGACGAGGAATGGGCATCAAAGTAGACTACGCTATGTGATGCATGTGATTAAAAGCCAATATAAAAAAGCCAAGGTCACTCAGTTTTCTCATCCCCCCCAAATGGCTTTTAGTACACGTATTGGAAATAAATTTATAATTTTTTCCCAAAACTACTGTTTAGTTATTGTTTCTGTTTCTTTAATAAACTTATTCTAAAAATTGGAAGATGTCGCAAAAGAAATCACAGTGGAATACACTGTAGAGTTCACGACATGTTTGTTACACGGTTTAGTACACCTCCTCCGGAATCAAACATGTACAATGTGCCTGTCAAGATGAATAAAGCTATCTATCTATCTATTTAATTTTTTCTCATTTAACGTTGCACTAATTTTTACTCATCGTAATGTCATTAAAATATTGATTGTAGCTGAATTGTAATATTTTTTGGCTATTAAGATTACTTTATAAGGGATTCTCCACCTCTTCCGTCTCTCTTCAACGATTACCATAAACAATACAATTAATGTAGTGTACTTTTTGTATGTTTTTTAGATAATTTAAAGGAGAAAAAAAAGAAAAAATCACTTTTTAATTATTTGTGGGCAAACCGTTGCGTTATGATGAGACAGTAGTTAATAAAAATTAAGTGCTCTGGCAGACCTATAATTTAAAACCGGAGTTTGGAAAATTGCCAGAAATTAGCCAACGTATTAACATTTTATGGTTCAAGCCGCCATCTTGGAAAATGGCGTCATCATAGAATGCCAGCGTGTCTCCTCATCTTCTATCATTATTTATGCTCTAAACAACAACTGTGCGAAGCGGCACCTTCTTATCAAGATTTGCAGTTTTATTTTGTGAACCAAGCCAACTAGTATTCTCATGTGCAGTTACATCGTTTCTCATAAACTAGGCCGCTTCGCGAACGCTTTTTTCAGTTGCGTTGATGGATGAGCTTTTATGGTCCAATGATTACTGTTTCGTGTCGTCATTATTGTCGAAATATCAAGCCAAGAGTAACCATGTCTGCCTTCAACAATGCGAGGCGACCGACTGCGAGTCTGAAAGAGACCGAGAACAGACACGCGCCTCGTTGGGCCAGCCGCAAAAAGGTGCGGGGCAGCGTGGTCATATTGACAAATCTTTGCCCTGAAAGTATAATTTTAATGAGAAATATTTCTTCGATTGTCCTTAGAATCATAACATATCTTGTTTCATCAAGATCGGGGAAGCCGTTTGCCCGGTCGCGGGCAAAATATCACGAAAATATAACATTACATTTTTTTTAATCGTAAAAGTACGATATTCATGAGAAATATTTCCTCGATTGTACCAAAAAACTTGGCAGATTTAAGTTCATACATTTCGAAGGTACCCTGAAAATTTCATAAATATCGCATACGCCGTTTGCTCAGTAGAGAGCAAAAAACAAACAAAATAAAAACACCCGAGCTATTTTGCTCAGGGTAAGTGAAAGTCTTCGCTACGCTCATCTAATTAAGTAATTTCTTTTATTCCTCTGTGAATGTTGTGAGCATATAGTTGGTTACTAAACTCATGGACACACTTAATTGAAACGCAATGCATTTACAAACAATCTATTGTTAAACTGACAGTGCAAATGTAAAGCTCGCGTCTCTGATTTGGGAGGTCACGTGTTCGAATCCCGTCGAGACCGGCAATCCCGACTGAAGTTTTTTCACGAGGTTTTTCTCAATTGTCCTAACTCCATAAATCTAGTTCCACACCTGAAGAGGGGCATGAATTGCGCCCTAGACAGGTTTCTTCTGTGAAATTTAATCAATAAATTGTGATCAAAGGGTTCTACTAAGTACTAACCGACGTTAAAGTAAACTGTACTTATTTATTACTGGTTTCAGCCCCTTCATTTTTCATTGAAATACCGTCAAACTTGGCAGGTGGAACGTTCATGTTGTGTAGGCCTAGATGCGGCCGCACTTCAGGCACTACATGCCTCTCAATATCGCAATGTGGCACATTATTTTCAACCAGCGGCGTCTTGTGATACAAATTATAAGTAAAACAAACGAAAACAAACATTCATAAATGTAAATCCATTTTAAAATGTAAAATTTATTATAATAACAAAGTGTTATTTTGAAGAGAGTATATTTGTGAGAAAATCCAGGCAAATTCATGTCTGGTTATTAATGCACGAATATAACCCCATTATGTGTCCTTCAAGTTTTTGCAATCTTTTGCCCGGGGCAGTGAACAAGAAATAATAAGATTCTGTGTTCGGATATTTGTAATGCTAGGCGATTACACCAAAGTTAGGGTATCATCACGCGCCTATTTCAATGGTTCCGTTTCACATTTTTCTGTCTTTCCAGACCAGGGAATTAGTTCAATAATTTTTTAGTATTATTAACAAAAAGTGTAGATAATCGTCCGTGAGAAACAGATCGACTTTCAAGTATGTCTATAATAATAATAATTTGACGTGGGAAACCTGGCCAGGGCGGCTATCCCCTAGGCAGGTGACTAACTATAGGCATTGCTCGTGGTTGAATGCAATCAATGTATCTTTCAGTTCAGTTTTATGAACAGTGATGGACATGTTTACCCTTTATATGTGAATCCCGAGGGGCGTAGATCTACTATACGCATTACCGACAGTGTTGGCTCGGGCACTAAGCGCTCGACTCTGATTCGGGAGGTCCCGGGTTCGAATCCCGTCGAGACCGGCAATCCTGACTGAAGGTTTTTTCCGAGGTTTTCCTCAGTCGTTAAGGCAAATGCAAGGGATTGAGTCCTCTTAAATAGCCATCGAACATCCCTTCACAATTTCCTATCCGCTCATACCTATTTCACCTGAAGAGGGGCTAATTGCACCCTATAACAGGTTTCCCACGATAAAAATTTAAAATTTATACGCATTCATGCTATTACACGGTAGAATTAGCACGAGGGGCTATATCACCAACTCAAGAGAAGGTATGGAAAGGGGAGAAGGAATTTCAAAGGTATTTTAATTTGGTCTCATCCCTGCATTCTTCTTTTGTACGAGAAATACGTGGCAAAACATTAGTTAGGATTGCCATGAAGCCGAAATTGGGCTAAGTATGCTAACGCTTACTCTGTAGCCTACAGTGAAATCAATAATTAGATGAGCGAGCGGAAGTCATGGGACTCGATCCGTCTTCATGTCGTATGTGTGTCTATTTGAGTTGAAAATATACGTCAAAATGCCAACCTAAAAAAAATGAAAAAAAAATCCTTATAATATCCTTACCATTGACGCCGACAGCTGACAAAATTACAGATTTCGTCTTGTGCCTCCATGTTGTAAGAATAGTTTGTTTTAAACTTTTAATCACTGCACTACATGGGCGCCCTCAGGAATTTTGGTAGGGGGCGGGGGCTTTATAATTTGTACTTTCGTTGGGCAAGCACAGGGGTTTTGGGGGGCAGAGACCCCAACAATAGCGGCACAGGCGAAATAAAAAAAATCAGGTTTTTAGAATGCGTTAGGTGGGTTTTAGAAAAAAGTAGTGGGTTGAATACAATAGGCCCTACCAAAATTATGTAATTTTTGTGAAGTCGATACTGAAACTAGTTAACCACCAAAAGGAATCTTAAATGTAACCTCCAAAATATTTTACCTCCCATTTTTTTGTCCCAAAGACTTCAGATTCCCAACATTGAGTTGGACGGTTATTAGCTTTTTAGTCCATTAAGCGCGGGGGGGGGGGGAGGGAGCCCCCTTGCCCCCTCCTGCGGGTGCCTTTGCTGTACTATAACGACAAATTTTGCAGACATTTTCTGGACTGGATCTCAATTGAGTATAACCCTTACTAAAAATATTCATCACCAATTGATAACCAAATAATAACTTCTTGTAAACCATAATAACCAATTGATAACCATTTGTAAACCACTAATAACCACCAAAGAGGCTTGTGAAATGGATGATAACCAACTGTAAACCATTTAATAACCATTTGATAACCTATTGCAAACCAGAACATCACCAATTGACAACCATGGTTATTATAAATCTTTTAATAACCATTTGATAACCATTTGTAAACCTCAACTAGTAATAACCAAATGGTCACCATGGTTATTAGTTGGTTATTACTTTTTTCTGAGAATCTCATAACCAATACATAACCAAATACAAACCATGGATATTAGTCACCGATTGGCAACCATGGTTATTAATTGGTTTACAATAACATGAAGAACATATACAAGCCTTATCAATATAGGCCCTACTATCAATATATGTTGTTAATTTGACAAAATATATATTTATATGGTCACCTGCAATGCATGCAATTTTTAAAATAAAGACAAACACAAAAGCTGTAGGCCTATTTTGCACTGTGTAATAATGGCATAAGCTAGAAAGTCATTATTTTTTGTCAAAATACACAAACCTCTAGGTCTAATTATTTTCTAGCACAGCATAACATTATTAAAATAGTTTATTTCATAAGAATAATTTACTTGTTTAATGATAGCAATTATCGTAAAAATTGGCCCCGACTGGGCTCGAACCCAGAACCTCCGGCTTACATGACCGATGCTCTTCCAATTGAGCTATCAGTTTTGTTTGTTATCATTAAACGAGTAGGCCTATGTCCTGAAAGCAGGCTTGGCTATTGTACCACCTCTGGCCGATAATTTGAAAGTCGAAGAAACATGCCTGAAAAGTTTGCTGAATGAAAGAAGTCCTTCAAAATAACAGGGGAAAAAATGTGAATTTTTTTGGGCGGGACATAACCTCACTACTGGAAATAATTATATTTAGATTTCAAATCTAGTTCAAAATTAAATTGTGAGAATCGGTTTTCTGGACATAGTTTCTAAACACCTTTAGCTAGCAGCTATAGCTAAAATAGTTTTCTGAAAATAACAATTGGTGTACGATTTTTTTTGTCAAACGGTACAAATACGAGTTTTTTTCAGTTTTGTACCGTTTGACAAAAAAATCGTACACCACAACTGTTATTTTCAGAAAACTATTTTAGCTATAGCTTAAGTTATAGCTAAAGATGTTTAGAAACTATGTCCAGAAAACCGATTCTCAAAATTCAATTTTGAACTAGATTTGTTGTGTACACTATTGTCCCAAAATCTAAATATAATTTCCAATAGTGAGGTTATGTCCCGCCCAAAAAATTCACAATTTTTGTTCTGTTATTTTAAAGGCCTTCTTTCATTCAGCAAACTTTTCAGACATGTTTCTTCGACTTTCAAAATATCGCCCAGAGGTGTTACAATAGCCTTAAAATCTCTTTTCTAATATTTAATTACATAATGGTGAAGATTTTCCTCAAAAGCAATGTCTTAGACACTGTCAAGATCATTCCATAAAACATGGAAAGCTAGCTCTTCATTCTTGCTACAACACAATATTAGTTTGAGAAGAGGTCAAAATTCACAAATAAGAAAAGCAGATTCCAAGTAAACAAACTCATTGTAACATTATACAGAAAAGGTTTTGTTTATCTGCATTCTGCAGTATACGATACAAGCGCGTGGCCCTATACCTTATGAGCTAGCCTGCGCGCTTACACTGACACAGGTTCCGTGGCCACTTGGAGAGAGCGTCGAGCTATGGAGGAAGGAGTCCAGGGATCGAGTCCGATAGATACCAATAAAATTTAACCATCTCAAACTTCTTCCATCTAATGTGTATCTGTTACTTAGTATGTACATGTGTAAATTGAAGTCGTCAAGTCGTTGAAAGTACTTATTTTTAGGAAATTTGATTCCATCTTTTTGGTTATTTGAGTGACTACTAGATCGCGCTGGTGTTCCTTACCGCTGGTTATCAAATGGTTTACAGTTGGTTATCAAATGGTTGTTTACAAATGGTTATCAATTGATAACCATTTGGTCATATTTTGAAACATTGGTTTACAAATGGTTATTAAAAGGTTACTAAAAGGTTATGTAAACCTTGGTTGCTAAATGGTTATCAATTGGTGATGAATATTTTTAGTAAGGGAAACCATGAAAGATTCATATGCAGATAGTTGGCCTAGGAAAGGCGTGCATGTTGGCTATAATAATTTCTGGTTTGGCTTCGATTCGATATGAGTTGTTTTACGAAATTTCCGGGTTTAAGTATAAAAAATATGCATTTTTTATAGGTATTTCTGATGAAGATTGCCGTATAGTAGTAAGTAAGTATTCACGCCACGTAAATAAGAAAAAGACATAGGCCATGTGCTTTTAGATGAAACCTATACCTGTCATGATGAACATGTCATGATTGTACGATTCACTGATCTAGGGGGACTCATTGGCCATTGCTGATAATCCGATATAGTCAAATGAGCAAGCTAAATATTTATAAAATAAGGCGAGAAAAGCAGATGTGTAAATCCATTACACCGGTGCAAATAAACTTTAAATGGTCGTTTGGAGGAATTTTCTAAACACTTTTGGTTAAAATCTACAAGCTATCTACATTGCCAACAAACACGTGATATAAATACCAACTTCAAAAATTAAACCAAGGAAACATAAATGTTTGCATTTATTTTAAGTAAACTTCTCGTCGGCTGTGGTTATTTTATTATTTCTAATTCCCGGTGCAAAAGCTCGTTTATGAACATCATTTTGCGTTTTCCTAGAATTATTAATTGATGGAGAATATTATTTGTGAACACGCCAGAATAGAAACTCATTTCTTGACACGAACCATTTGTTCCCCTTGTTGAAGAAGAATGTACAAATAAAAGTTCGTTGATGTTCTTGGTGGCGGCGCCGAGGTTGCTTACAATTAAAAAACTTTCGTCGTATGTTCTCGCAGCCAGGTATTGAAGATCAAACTTTTTGTAGAGCAGACACATCATCTTTACCCAGTAACATGTCATGGTATGACACATTACCCGACCTTGCTCGGCAGGTCAGGTGCAGGCCGTAATCGTCATATTACATTTTGATGATGCAGACAAAAAGTACTCTGGGATGGATGACGGCATTTGGTTTTCGAATGGCTGTCAATGCGCACATCGCGATTCCGATTGGCTAGAGGTCGCTACTCGCTTGACAGGTCTAGATCGGGAGACGAGATGGTATTGTCAGTGTTGCCGCGGGACGGAGAGTGGGGCGAGCCTGGGTTCGAGTCCCGACTAGAACAGTTGTGGAGAACGAATCGTAACGTGGAATATCGTAGGAATTCGGTATTCAGTATGTATTGGCGATATACATAGTTAATTACAATACGTTGTACATATCAAGATGTAACAATGGATGGTATATAAAATAGGTTTTAAACGTATTGCATGATCAATGATCATTTAGTTTTTATATTTTGGTGCATACATGAGTCAGAAGACTTGTGACTGTGCACCATTTGTTTATGTGTGTTGTTATAACTAGGAGCTATATAATTAATTCTACATACTATACTTGCTCCAACGAAAGAATGCAGATGGTTGGTAGTGGTGGGGGTAGAATGAATGTGCGGTAAAAGGAATGTCGCCTTTGTGTATGAAAGAGTAATATCTTTTACCAACGCAAGCAAAAATTATCTGTGCTAGATCATAGAGTTCCTCCGTGTGCAAGACCCACGCTGAGCTAGCGTGAAAAGAACTGACAAAGTTGTTATGTTGGGAAAACAATTTCGCGCCACCTGCATTCTTTCGTTGGGACCACTATAAATTAACATATATTTTAAGAAAAGTAGGATTAATGTTTATTTAATTTACGATTTTTTAGGAAAGCATTCTGTCTTAAACATAATATAACGTATTATGAACATAGCTTTTATGATTACCTTCTTACAGTTTATTGGATGAGCGTAGCGAGCGAAGCGAGTGAAGCGAAGACTTCAATTTCACTGACCCCCCCCAAAAAATTAGCTCGTTTTTTTTTTTTTTTTTTTTTTTTTTTTGTTCCCTCTCTACCGGGAAAATGGCATATGCGACCGTGATGAAAATTGCAGGGAACCTTCGAAATCTCTGAAATTAGACTTGCTACGTTTTTGGGTACAATCGAAGAAATATTTCTCATGAATATCGTACTTTTACGATTTTTTTCGATTTTTAGTGCGATATTTTCGTGACATTTGGGCCGATTCTGACCAAACAGGTGGGGCTACAACGTTCATATTTTACATGTACATTAAGGTAATGATTATGTGTTGCTTTTTGAAAGAAAAAGTTGAAAAAATTGGCCAGAATCCATAGAATAAAGGTTTTAATATGAGATTTTTTAGGTTTATGATAACAATTAACAAGTAACAATAGAAACTTGATAACAATCACCTACAATACATTCACAAAGCACTTGTAAAGGAATAGTAGTCCCATGCAAACTACAAGCTTACAAAAAAGCTCATCCATCAACGCGGCGGGACTTTAGCGTTTTCCTAGTATAAAATAATGGGACAGATTGCTGTATGTATGTATGTATGTATGTATGTATGTATGTATGTATGTATGTATGTATGTATGTATGTATGTATGTATGTATGTATGTATGTATGTATGTATGTATGTATGTATGTAGTATGTATGTATGTATGTATGTATGTATAGTATGTATGTATGTATGTATGTATGTATGTATGTATGTATGTATGTATGTATGTATGTATGTATGTATGTATGTATGAGTTCCGTATTTTGCTAAGATTATCTCTATAAACTACTAGGTAGGCCTACAGTCGATTTGACTTATCACAATTTGCAACTTACGTCCGCTTGTATGAATAAGATATCAGAAGTAAAGGAGATGTAATTTAGGTTGAAGATTAAGTAGGTAGTATGGCGTGACATGTGAGATTGTCTATCTTTTAGTTTTTAGATTTTTAGGCACTGATTAATTTTATTTAAGTATGTAATCTTTGTCAGGAAGATAAAGCGGTTTAACGATGAACATTTACGAATTTCTACTGGCATGGCATTGCACTAGGAAGCTACCCAAACGCTTTTTTTATCGCGTTTATGGATGAGCTTTTTTAATAAGTTTTTCGTTTGCGTGGGATGTCTTTTCTTTTGAAGTTCTTTTTGAACGCATTGTAGGTGATTGTTGTCAAGTTTCTATTGTAGGTGATTGTTGTCAAGTTTCTATTGTTACTTGTTAATTATTATTATAAACCTCAAAACAATTATATTTAAACCTTTATTTCTATGGATTTTGACTAATTTTTTCATATTTCTCTTTCAAAAGGTACTACATTACCATAACCTTAATGTACATGTAAAATATGAACGTTGTAGAGCCACCCGTTTGATCAGAATCGGCCCGAATGTCACGAAAATAGCGCACTAAAAATCGAAAAAAATCGTAAAAGTACGATATATTCATGAGAAATATTTCTTCGATTGTACCCAAAAACGTGGCAGGTCTAAGTTCAGAGATTTCGAAGATCCCCTTTAATTTTCATTAAGATCGCATATGCCGTTTGCCCGGTAGAGAGCGAACAAACAGACAGAAAAACAAACAAAAAAACAACACCCGAGCTAAATTTTTGGGGGTCAGTGAAATAGAAGTCTTCGCTTCGCTCATCCAATAATTTTGGACCGAGGAACGCCACTTGATTTTGAGCAAGCTTTTTATGAGTTCTAGGTATCTCTAGGTTGTTGTTATTTTTATTATTGGTGTTTGATAGAATATGTGTTAGTTTTTTGAACTAGGTAATTGGATGAGCGAAGCAAAGACTTCAATTTCACCGACCCCCCAAAAAATTTAGCTCGGGTGATTTTTTGTTTTTTTTGTTTTTCCGTCTGTTTGTTCGCTCTCTACCGGGCAAACGGCATATCCGATCTTGATGAAAATTCGACAGGACCTTCGAAATCTCTGAACTTAGACTTGCTACGTTTTTGGGTACAATCGAAGAAATATTTCTCATGAATATCGTACTTTTACGATTTTTTTCGATTTTTAGTGCGATATTTTCGTGACATTTGGGCCGATTCTGAACAAACGGGTGGGGCTACAACGTCCATATTATACATGGACATTAAGGTTATGGTAATGTATAGCTTTCTGAAAGAAAAAGTTGAAAAAGTTAGACAGAATCTATAGAAATAAAGCTTTTAATATAAGTTTTTTGATTTCTTGTACGATATTTTCGTGCCATTTGGGCCAATTCTGACCAAACGGGTGGGGCTACAACGTTCATATTTTACATGGACATTAAGGTTATGGTGATGAAGTACGTTTTGAAAGAAAAAGTTGAAAAAGTTAGCCTGAATGCATAGAAATAAAGCTTTTAATCTAAGTTTTTTACGGTAAATAATACCAATTGACAAAAAACAATAGAAATTTGACAACAATCACCTACAATGCGTTGGTAGCAAAACAAAGCACTTGCAAATGTAAAGATATCCCACGCAAACTACAAATTTTAAAAAGCTCATCCATCAATGCTGCGGGACTTTAGCGTTTTCCTAGTATTTTTATGTACATATTTTGTTAGATTGTTTGCACATAATTCACAAATGTCAAGGTTTTTGCATTCATCATATAGATCTGTTGTTGGGTAAAGGATGGTTTTTTCATAATTACTTTCAGAATGCATTTTTGGAAGGTTTTCTAAGTGCTTTTAGATGGTGGTAATACGTACCTCCCTAGTCAATAATAGCGTATTCTAATATTGATTTTGTTTGAGCATAATATACCATTTTTAGAGACGACAAGCTAAGGAAAGTTCTCAAGAGTTTTAAAGGAGTTTTAATTTTTTGCACGTAGTTCTTATGTGTACGTCCCATTTTAAATGCTGGTCCACAGTTGTCCCCAGGTATTGTGTATGGAAGGTTTTTTAATTTCGTTACAGTTGCATGCTGTAGAGTTCATGTTACATGTATTTGCGTGTATTCTGAGGGTTCCGTTTTTTGGTTGGTTGGTTTTAGAGGGGGAGAATGCAATATGCAATCTATCTTCGTTTAATGTTAGTAAGTTTTCGTCAAGCCACATCAAGGTGCGCGGAAGCGCACCGGGCAAAGCCACGCGCGGCTCCGCTTCCACTAGCGCCTATTACCGCACGCCTAGATTAGCACTTAACACGGTGTCGCCGACGCAAAACCATTTGAGATAAAAACTTGCAACTTGCTTCAATCGATGGGCTTTTACTATGAGATGACCAATTTCAAGTTTCATCCCGATCTGATGATGCGTCTAGAAGTTATTGAGACGTCAAGATCGTTCGAAATAACTTTCTTCTTGGGCTGGCTGGCTGGCTGACGAATTGACGACTTGAAATGTACCCGCCTCCTGACGTCACGAGGCAACATGGCGGAATTAGTTGGTATAAATCCTCATTTCGCAGGTTGACGCCTGCTTCACGGCGCAACACTTATCACGCTCTAACTTTTATTCTATTCATTATTTGGACAATATTTAAATGAATAATATTTAGCAAATATATCATTCTTTGTAACAGCGATTATTTCGATTTTTTTGTCACAGTCATTAGCTTGTTATAACAATGTACGCATCATATATGTGAAAATTATCAATTGACTAAAGTTTTCTCAATAATTTATTTGACAAAAAACTACTGATCGGATTTCGACAACACCTCTTTAAAAATATGCATCAGACTGTTTAGACAAGAAATAAACTAACTTTCTATATAGAAAGTGCACTGAACAAAACTTTGCAGCATAGAGTAATATGCAGGGTATGTGTTTTTATCTAAAATACGCACTCTTGACGTGCGGATGAGCCGTGAAAAAGTGCACGCTGCATATTACTCTATGCTGTAAATTTTCGTTCAGTGCACTTTCTATCTAGAAAGTTAGTATATTTCTTGTCTAAACAGTCTGATGCATTTTTACAAAGAATTCTTGTCGAAATCCGATCAGTAGTTTTTTGTCAAATTAATTAATGAGAAAACTTACGTCATTGATAATTTTCACTTGTGTGATGCATACATTGTTATAACAAGCTAATGACTTTGTCAAAAAAATCGAAATATTCGCTATTACAAGGAATGATATGTTTGCTAAATATTATTCATTTAAGTATTGTCCAAATAATGAATAGAATAAAAGTTAGAGCGTGATAAGTGATGCGCCGTTCAGCAGGCGCCAACTTGCGAAATGAGGATTCATACCAAATACTAGTCACGTGACCTATCGATCGTTTTTAGCTCCGCCCATTTCGAGTCGTCAATTAAGTATCAGTTTGTGGGCCCTCAATGGATAATGTTAGAGAAGCCAAAATTTGCACCGATGTCAGTCATCTCAGTGGCCATGTGCTTGACAAACGGTAATTGGATTAGATGACCGGAATCTTAGATAATGCAAAAAAAAAAAAATTAACTGCGATGCTCAAACCTTTTAACTATCAATGAGTGAGATTTTATTTTGAATCATTGTAAATAAAGTGATTTTCTCTACTTGGACTCTTACATCCATACCGTGTACGTTCTAAAAAAATTATTGATATACCATACAAAAATGCAAAAACTTGCAAAAAAGGGGCCAAGCCGAAAACCAGGAAGATACAAGTGGCTCAACTGCATAAAGTGGTGATATCTAGAAATGTGGCCAAGCCCATTATTTTGCTTAAAATAATAAATATATTTATTAATTATATAATAAATTAATAATATATCAATATCCATATTGTTATCTAACTATAATTATGAAATAAATAAGTTAACAAAAATAACATAAACATTAAATAAATTTATTGAAACATTTACATGTGGCAATATCAAAATTAACAGACGACATTCAAAATTAAAAGCTTGGTCGATTAATTTTTAACTTGGTTGTCGTTACTGACTAACCAAAACATTACCAATCCAAATACATCGACCAAGCTTTTAATTTTATTGGCGTCTGTTAATTTTGATATTTCCACATGTAAATGTTTCAATAAATTTATTTAATGTTAACGTTATTTTTGTTCACTTATTTATTTCATATTTATAGTTAAGATAATAATATGGATATTGATATATTATTAATTAATTATATTCTTAATAAATATTTATTATTTTAAGCAAAATAATGGGCTTGGCCACACTTCTAGATATCACCACTTTATGCAGTTGAGCCACTTGTATCTTCCTCGTTTTCGGCTTGGCCCCTTTTTTGCAAGTTTTTGCATTTTTATATGGTATTGTTACTTTCCCCATCTCAATTTCAGCTGTTTTGTATGTAGATTCCCAGGTTTTACCTGAGAAAATTAGAACAGTATTATCTGCAAATGCTATGATTTTGCATTTTAGTTTGGCGTTGCACAAATCGTTAATGAATATCGTAAACAATAGAGGGCCCAGTACAGTTCCTTGGGAAATTCCATATTCTATTATTGAGTAGCTACTGTTTCATTAATTTTTACATACTGATCTCTATATGAAAGATATTCTTTTAAAAGCTGAAGAGCCGTGCCTCTGATCCCATACTTTTCCATTTTTTTTTTGTAATAATTTGTGCGATACTGTGTCGAAATATAAATATTACTTATGGTTTTTTGTTTAAGTCTAAGAGTGAGGCGATATTGTCTGAAAGTGAATGGATTGCATTATGTGTGCTTAGTCCTATCCTAAACCCAAATTGATTTGGTGATAGTATTTTGTTATCTTCAAAGTATTCATATTTTTTTATACATTTCTCGTGGATTTTTGCAATATTGCTCATTAGTGATATGGGTCTGTAGTTGCTCACAATAGTTATGTCCCCTTTTTTGTGTATGGGAATTATTACAGACTTTTTGAATATATTTGGGAAGGATCCGGTGGTGAAACAAAGGTCTATTATATATTGAAATGGTTTGATGATGCATATTTTAATTGCTTTTATTATCTTTACACTTAACACTTACCACTTAACTCTTTCAGGCTCGGTGGTTACCGATGTTGACCACCAGCTTGCTGATTTTATGTACTTAAATGCATGGTGGATAGCATCAATATAGGCGCTCCACGCTAAGAAAGCAGATGCGCGCGCTTTCGACGGGCCAAACAGCGATCGTTATATTAAATTTGGGCCTGCTGAATGGCTACAATTCACCCGTTAAAAGCGCGCGTAACTGCTTTCTTAGCGTGGAGCGCCTATAACCACCTTTTCTACGGAAAATACAGACTTCCCTTCATACTACCGTTTTCACCCCAAACTTGTGAAGTGTCTGACAGAGATTTTATGAACAATACAAAATAGCAAAGTGTAAAAAATGATAAAAACGGGCAGTTTTTTTAAATGTCCCGGAATTTTGGTTCATTCATAACTAGAGATAGAGTTGAGATAAAATTAGAAAACAAAAATGTAACCGAAAGAAAAAAAACAGATTTTTGAAAATTTTGACTCCGAAAATTTGTCACCGCTAATTTCAAATTTACAACCATTCCAAAATTTAGCAAAATTTTGAAAATTTTGACCAAATCCAAAAAAAAATATATGAATTTTTTTTTTTTATAACGAGGAATTTTTATGAAATGATTAATTTTGAGAAAAAATTAGCGAGCTTTTTTCTCGTTGGATGATGAAAGTATTACGGTTATTATTTGGTTGAGATGGCTATAGTTTACTTCGAATATTTTCTGCAATATCTATCCCTATATTGCTAAACTAGGAAACGCTCAGTTGGACGCGTTGATAAGCGAGCACGTGCTATAGCTAGACCCACATTGCACATTTTTTTAAATTTTAAAATTTGCGACGTTTGCTGTCCACAGGACCATGTTTCCAATATTATTTATTATTGCCAAGGTATTTGGGTAAACCCGTGTGTAAACCTTTACTTTGTGGATAAAATCCACCGCCATCTAGAGGACCTTGACTCCTTGGGAAAACTATTCAAACTCTTTGTTGGCAAAATAATAGACTGCTTCCTCGAAAGTATTTTGATAACTTCTAGGTGGCAGTGCATTAGAAACTTCGCGCGTCTTTTCGTTGCCATGGCAACGTTACTTTTGTTATAATGTAATTTCCATCTACACTACTTATCGGATCAAAATAAAATTAACATATTCGTGACCGGACGGACATTCTAAATGATTTGGCTATCTCAGATTTTGTCGCCGTTTAGTTTGAAAAAAAAACTTTCGATTAACTTTAATGTAACTTTTTAACGATTTTGCCACAAAACTAATGGCATTCAATCGAGAACGAAGCTTGCGGATGGTCAAAATTTCAACTCGATCCGAGCCTCCGTTCGAACGTTATGGCGAGACATACAAAAAAAAAAAAAACAGTGACTAATTTTTCCGGCAGAGTCAAATGGAAACGCTCGCTTCGCTCGCTTAAATATCTGAGAAATGTTTCAGCTACTAGAAGGGGATCGTCACTGGTATTAGTTGTTTTGTTATTAATTTAAATTTTTCTGATAGTTTTCCTGGGATTTTCTTTACCTGTTTCTTCGTTGATGACACCCCACACCTTCTTTACATCGCTATCAACATCAGACATTTTATTCCTGAAGTAATCATTTTCAGCAAGTTTAATACATTTTGTAAGTTGATTTTTATATTTTTGGTAACTTGTTTTAAGTAAAAGGTTTTCAGGATATTTTAAGACCTTGTTGCTTAACAAATCTCTCCGTCTGATTGATTTGATAAGCCATAGTGTTATCCATAGTTTTATCTTCTTGTTTTTATTACTTATTTGAATATGTTTTATTTCTGTATTTTGGTTTATGTGCGTTTGTATTATGCCGATAAAGTTATTACTGATTCCCACGTTTCGCTGCAGAGACCTCCCAGCAAACATTTTTGCGGTGCCCGCACGTTTCCCGAAGTCTGTCCCGTAATGCCGCTAGTGCGGGACGCGTACGGGCAGCCCGTGCGGGTCCCGTACGGAAGTGTCCTACGGGCCAAAGACCGGGTCCCGTACGGGACATCCCGCACTCGTCCCAGTGTGTCCCGAAGTCGTCCCAAATGTTTCCCGCGCGCTCATGCCCGCGACCTACCCTTGATGGTCCCGGACGGGTCCCATAGAGTCTGCCGCTAGTTTCCCGCACGTGTCCCGCACTCGAACCAGTGTTTCCCGTGCATTGCTTCTAGCGCCATCTAGTAGACACTCAAAGAACTTAACAGATAAAACGGGCCAAAATTTTAAAATTGAATTATTTATTACGCGATACCACTTTCTCAATTTATACATTTAATGTGAAGGGGAATAAGAACATAAAATTTAGACAAGAATTATCAGACATATAAATTTTATTGACAACAGCCGAATTCGAACCCGTAATGCCTTCTTCCGGAGTCAGAAGCTCTATTCACTCGGCTACCGCACCTATATAATCCTGTCAAATAAGAATCTTTTGAGGAAATAATTGCGATGTCGCTGAATTTTTGCAGAGACCTTCCTTATATAATACTTACTAGGAAACGCTCAGTTGGACGCGTTGATAAGCGAGCACGTGCAATAGCTAGACCCACATTGCACATTTTTTAAATTTTAAAATTTGCGACAGGAATGCAATTCATGAAATTACAACAAATAGAAGCCGTATTGGGAAGTTAATTAACAATGTTTTTTATCAGCTTTGTAATAACTTTAAAACAAAATGTAATCTTCTTGTTAAAAACGTTAATAGAAAAGCAGCTTTTAGCAAGAAACGTAATAATATGTTAAAACTTGTGGCATGTTATAACAATTAAATAGCTTCTAGTACCCAGGATCCACGACGGGGACGTTGCTGCATATAAGGATCCCACACCTCCCTCCGCAAACATAGTTAAAAATGAAGTGCAAATAAAACTTCCAAAACAACTAAATGCGTAATGTTGCTCAAACATTGGAGGTGTTCACTCTACGTCTAAGTGATCGGAAGAGGAAGGGATTTCAACCTACTTTCTTCTTTTTGCCTCTGTCGTAATGAGCTGGAGTTTTTTAGTGAATCGATCCTATCGAATGGAAATGAGGGGTCCAACATGAGGTTTTTAATGGAACGTACCCGAGAAATTGCTACAAAACTCATTCCCACTGCGAATTCCTTGGTGCCAAGCCCGACAACAGCTGTATCTAAGGTCATGCCTTGGCACTTGTGGATGGTCACTGACCAGGCTAATTGTAGTGGAAATTGAATTCGGGTACATTTGATAGATTTCTCCGTCCAAGCTCTGGACATGGAGCATATCGGTATGACTTTGGACTGGTGGAATGAAGGTCCTTGGTATGAGTCAAACTTAACCAAAACACACAGCGGATGATCTGAAGGCGGATTTGTGTTTGGCGTATACACGATGTCGACCACAGTTCCAGTTGCGCCATTGACGAGGCCTTGTGATGTCCAGAGATTGGTTTTCAACATCACTTGACTTCCACGAGAGAGGTAGATGACATTTTGCAGTCCTTGTGCATTATCTTCGGTACCTTGCGCTGCAGTGGGGCAGTTATGTTTGGCGGTTATTTTAACTACAGGATTTGCAAGTTCCATTAGTTTGGACATGTTATGGCTATGAACTATTTCTTTTGTCGGACCAAGACAAAGAGAGCTGTTGAAATGTGCCTGCTCATTTATAGTTAAGGACGTTTTAAATCTGGTTTTTAATAATGTCCAGTCTTGAAGTGTGGCACAACCATCGCTTAGCCGTAGCAAGAGATCTCGGAATTGTTGTTGTTCGGGATTGTCGCCTGCTTGTCTTTGGACGATGGAGAGCATGTGACAATATTGAAAAGAGCGGTAGGCAAGTAAGCCGTCGTTTGCAATGCCGTAGTTGCAAAGTTTATCACTGTAGAGGGCTCGATCACAAACAGGTGGAAGTTGCTTGATATCGCCAAACATATACACAAACATATTTCCAAACGGATGAACAGCGTCTTGAGGCTTCCCTTGTCGGCATCGCTTGTCTATCATAGCCATTAAATTACAGCCAATCATGCTATATTCATCGATTAAAATGAAGTCACAATCTTGCATAGTTAATTGAAACTTTCTGGCCTCTTTGCCGCTCAACTCAACAAACTTTGAAGTGTTGGTGCCAATATGAAAAGTAGAATGTATGGTGCTACCATTTATATTAAATGCCGCTACTCCAGTGGGTGCCACCAACAGGTACGAATGTTCTCCCAATTCCTCTTTCATTTTAAGAGTCATAGCTTTGATTATTGTACTTTTGCCAGTTCCAGCCGTGCCTTGTACAATAATTCTTCGAATGATAGTTTTGTCAGTGTGCGTATTTGATTTAATTGAATTTATTTGACTGTTCAAAATATCAATTAAACATTGTTGTTCGGAAGTTAAAACTATTACAGATTCTATCTCTTCAAACGATGACAGTTCAACATTTCGTACATCCTTTATGAAGCTGGCTACAGATTCGATGTTCGGATAGTTGCAATACGACTCGGACCAAGGGTACGACACGTCAAACTCCCTCAACCCAACCTCGCACTGCACTGCGACTGCATCAGGACCCATACCAGCTACTCGCATCCACTCGGTTTGCTCACGTTCCTCGTCCACCTCTTCCCAGTCATCCTCGCTGTCTACCTCGCCGTCCACATCTTGTACTCCTTCAAGCAAATCAGCGGACACGGTAAAGCCTTTTCCATTGTTATATATATATATATATATATATATATATTGTGCTTTCATCAAGAGGGTTCAACTCATCCATATTGCTCCACGACGACTTAAGAATCACTTGCTGCTTGAAGAAGGCTTCGTTCATCTCAGGATTGTCGTCGCTCGAATGTAGTCGCGGGAACACTCGAACCACAGCTGGCTTTCGACGACAAACCCATCTATTCTTCCAGTAATACTGAGATGCAGCTTCGAGAAGAGTTAAGGCGGACATATTTGGTGGTCGTTTTGGGTATCTTCCAAGGAAACTCTTGTCACTGTCATCGTCTAACTCTTCGCCCTGATTGGCAGAAAGTAGAGGCACCCAGGTTTCACCACCGATATAAATAGAAACAAAAGTTCTGCTACAATGGTACAGAGGGTAACCCATGAGTAAATGGCAACATTCTTGCGCAGAAATATCCCTTTCAGCTAATGATTGTACTATTAACTTCTGAACAGCGAGTTTTGCTGGGTCATGTTGTTTCACTTGAGTCTGCAGAATATTAGATAGAAGATCGTTAAAAGATTGAGATTGAGGTTCACTTTTTGAAGCATACTTCGCAATGTACTGACTAACAGCTTCTTTTGACAAAACAGCTTGGATGTCGATGTTTGCTCGCCAAGTCTGGATGATGAATCGGTTGTACTTATTGAGAATAGAATCATTCCTCTCAGTCTCTAGAACAGGCTGGTGTGTTTCGTTCTGGATGAGATGAGTATGCTCACACATTTTGAATGGAAAGTTGAACCGACATTTTTTAATTTGGGAATTTTTTTTCTTCCGCAAGCAGTAATCATCAGAGCATCGAGTATGTCTCTGGACTTTATTGAGAAGTTCAATTAAGTCGGTATCAGTTTCTGTTCCGTCGCAATGGCGTTTTTGCCATGGATGTATCAGAGCAGGCAGGTCATTAAGTCCAGGATTTACTGTGGAGATGATGGGATGAAAATAACTGGCAATGCTATTGATTTTTTCTTCGTTTGTGAAATCAATGTTGTCTACTTTTGGAGAGTCTTTGAGCCAAAGAAGTCCATGTAAGTGTGTACTTCCTCGGTGCTGCCATTCATATCGGTACCAAAAGTCTATTATTTGGAACTTTTTCTCGAGAATCTGTTTGACGTAGAATTGAGACCTCTCTTGGAAGAACCAAGCCACGATAAGGGGATTTTCGCACAACAGTTTTCGGCGACGTGCAGTGGCAACTGAGGGAGTCATCTCTTGAAAATCTTCACCAGGAGCAAGTAAGTCATAAAGCTCCGGCCAATGTAGGTCAGCTGCACTAAGCGTGAAAAATAGTGTAGGAGCTCCAAGTGTTTAGACCATATCTTTTAACTCCCCACATCGCTTAAACCAATAAGACTTTGTGATTCTAAGAGATGATGCAAAAAAACATAACTCGGTTGGGTAATCCGGGATTGATCTCTAGTACGTCTTTCAATTGACCAGCTGTTTTGCCACTGAGCTCTGTCTTACGAACTAACACGTTTCCCTGGCTAATCGCATTCCAGCGCATCACCGAGTTCAGTGCAAATAATCTGAATCTGACGTCTTTGGCGAACCTACCGTCATGGAATTTCATTAAAAATTGAAAATATTGTGTCGGTTTGATTTGATGTAACCTAGATACATCGCGAAGGTCACATTTGCCATTGGGGAAGAGCGTGGGAAAGGCTTGCACAATATAGCCATCAGTGTTAAACTCATTGATTGGGTTATTGGATATTTCAGGCCATGGCACTGGTCCGGGCTGAATGGCACTATTAATTCTTTCGTCTTGATTGATGGGTAAAATCTGAGGGACGTTTCCATGTTCAAGTATGCCGTCATCAGTTTCGTCACTTGTAGTTATTTCCATGTATTCTAAATCCCCATATACATTTCCTAACTCTGGTAGATTGTTCAATTCATCATCATCAATGGTGATACCCTGATAGAAACTGTTATTTGACTTTAACCACAGTAGAGCTTTCCTTAATCGATGAGAACACACGTTGAAGTCTGCTATACTGTCGTTAACGGCAGATGTTCGACGCACAACAATAACAGATGTTAATGAGGTCAGAGAGTTGGGAAGTCTTTGAGCAAATGAAGTAACATTTTGAGGAAAATTAATGACATTGCCACTATATTTATACTGCTGGCCTTTCACTCGGTATACTGACACAACAGGGTGAATGCGTGCAATCAACATTATCTCAATCATAGACAAACACGAGAGTTCGGCTGGTACGGAGCCTGGGTCCATGCGATTAGAGTCAGTAAATATGGTAGGTGATTTACGGCAAGACGTGCAAATATCGGAAGTAAATTGTTTTCGTCCGGGGAATTTACTTTTGCACACAATGCATGAAGCCCAATCGAGTTCGTCTAAAAATGTGGCGAATGATTTAGAGAGTTTAGCGTCGGCATTGTCATTTAATGAGCGCTCTCTGTGGCGCTGAGTCTCTCGAAGTTGCCGTTCTGCGCATTCATTAGCAGACTCGGACCTACGTCGGGAAGCTGTTTGAGCATGGCATTGGCGTCGTCTAGTTTCACCTTCTTCTTCGGTTTCTGTTGCGTTAGTTTGTGTAACTCTGTTTAAGCTGAGCTGTCTTCTGATCTGTGTTTCAGCTAGGGTTTCATTAGCAATAGTTTGGGTAACCCTCTCTAAGCTTAGTTGTCGTCATATGTTGTGTTTGTTCTGGAGTTTCACTATCATGAGTAACAGTTACTCGTTCCAGGCTGAGCCGTCTTCTGGTCTGAGTTTCATGTGGAGTTTCTTTAGCATGGGTAGCAGTGACGCGTTCCAGGCTGAGCCGTCTTCTGGTCTGAGTTTCATCTAGAGTTTCACTATCATGAGTAACAGTGACTCGTTCCAGGCTGAGCCGTCTTCTGGTCATAGTTTCATCTGGGGTTTCTTTTGCTTGGGTAGCAGTGACGCGTTCCAGGCTGAGCCGTCTTCTGGTCTGCGTTTGTTCTTGCGTTTCAATAGTACGTGAATGTGTTGCTCTCTGTTGAGCAAGCAGCCTTCTAGATTGAGTTTGTTCTTCACTTTCATGACTTAAGTTTTCTTTTGTTCGATCCGAATTCGTTTTAAGTCGTTTACATTTTTCTTCATCGGTCTCCATTTCCCTTTGCTTCCTTTTGAATTTCGATTTTTCGGCAGAAGATTTTTCCCCCATTTTAGGCATGGTAATACACTATTAAAAAAAATGTTATTAAAATGTAGCCCTGATAAAATTCAGGCTAATAACAAATAGCGTAGCTGACTGACCGGCCAACCGTCTCTTAGCACCAGGTTTACTTTGTCGTGTGCTCGCGAAATGCGATCTAAATAAAAGTAGTTTGGTTGTAAAAACCATGCCAACTAAAGCAAAAATGTTAATGACCAATTATTGTAACTAAATGGTAAACAAATGGTTGTTTCGGTGAACTTTTTGGTACTAAAAAAACACATTATTATTCATCATTATTCATTTTGTAAAAAAATATAACTCCCGGTAAATGGCTTTTATAAATATTATTTAAGTTACAATACCACACAGTGCATAGTGACCAGAACACTCGCTTTCTGCTCGCATCTTTTCACGCAGTCATTTGTTTTACGCAAGAATCTTGTGTTTTACACACTTTTGAAACTGTGCCTAGTTAAATTGATATGAGCATGGGTTGTATCACTCTATGTAGCATGTTGTAGTTAATTACCTGCTCGAAACCTGTTGAAACTTTATGTAACAATGCCAATATGTACCACTAATCCACGCCCCTACAACATGTTTGTCTCTACTGTGGGTGGGGTTTCGATTGCAGGCTTATTTACAAACCCAGACGCAAAAATCGTTTCCACTAGACTGGGCCTAGTTATAAGACCTATTTGCAATGATTTTAATAAGTATTAAACTTAACTAAAATTAATGTTCCAATGCCTCTAGTCGATTTCACTAAATTACTTACTTTGCTTTGACTGCAGCATGCACGCGCAAGAGCCAAATAAATACATTATAAATTTTCATTTTTTACGCATTGGACACACTACAAGAAATTGTCTAGGGAAGATAATAGGTTTTAATAATCATGCTATAACCTATAATATATTTTAATAAGTTTACATTTTTGAACCCTCTGATATTTGTTACTTTCTGATAAACATGTAATGATAATCTGATTATTGCGAACACGTCCCCTGAAAGGTGCTTATGTAGCCTATGTAAGAACAGAATACGAACTTAGGGACTACTCACCAGGCCGAAGCAATAGATGAAGTAATCACTTATTTAAAATCACTTCACACTTGTCTAATTACGAAGTAATATTATAACCAACAATAATATTCTATGGTAAGTAGAACCTTGAATTTTCTACAATCGAAACTCGGCAAACGCCCATACACAGAGGAAGCATGGATCCCATAAATACAACGCTACAATCAAATTTCTACAATGCACATCACTCGGTCAAATCACGCGTATGAAACGAATGCTCCCATTGGGCGAATACGACAACAATAACAATTGATCGAAGAACCCAAAGCACGGCATGCTGGATGATAAGTCAGACGCTGACGCCGAGCAGAGGGACTTGGGAGTCCGACGATCTTGAACACTGATTGAATGCATTCAGAAGGCTATGACCCAAAGACATCGGCGAGTTTTCTATTCGATTTATTTTTCGTTGCCATTGTAACGATACTTTTGTTAAAAAGTAATTTCCATCTACAACTTATCGGATCAAAATAAAATTAACATATTCGTGACCGGACGGACATTCTAAATGATTTGGCCACCTCAGATTTTGTCGCCGTTTTTTTTGAAAAAAAAACTTTCGATTAACTTTAATGTAACTTTTTAACTTTTTGAACGAATTTGCCACAAAACTAATGGCATTCAATCGAGAACAAAGCTTGCGGATAGTGAAAATTTCAAATCGATCCGAGCCTCCGTTCGAACGTTATGGCGAGACATACAAAAAAAAACAAAAAAAAACAGTGACTAATTTTTCCGGCAGAGTCAAATGGAAACGCTCGCTTCGCTCGCTTAATCAATATACTAAAACTACCCTACAATCGGACTTGAGCTTCGGCCGCCATATTGGAAAATGGCGGCCAAAACGTGTTTGTTATCGAATATCTCCAAATTGGTTGGAGATAGACAAAATATCGCAATGGCAAAAATATTCTCCATTTAATTCCCTACAAAAAAGGTGTCTTCTGTAGTTTTGGTAGGTGCAAAGGTTACGTCACAAAATCGTGGTTTATACGTTGCTTATTGGAGTACCAGCTAATTTCCTAATTTCCACGCCCAGCATCAAACAATGCCCGGTAAATCCGTAAGAAATCGATTTAAATACAAAATAACTTTTGTACGGGGTTCATGAAAGCTTCCATTAGTATTTTAAAAAATCGGGTCTGCGAAATCGGATTTTGCATTTACCCGGAATTTAGGTCTTTAATCGAATAATTATTTCTTATAAAAATCGTAATTTTACGATTTTTTTCTTTCTTTAAATTACGATTTATCAAAAGAATTTAAAATTTAAGTTAATTTTGTATCTAATTAAATTAAATTTTAAAAAAATCTTTAACTTTGTAATGATTTTTCCACAAAACAACAGAAAATCCGCATAACACATGGCAGCTCAATACACCAATTACGCTCATCCAACATTCCTAGTTATTTTATTACAAAAGTGGTGAGTCGTGTAACCGTCAATGTTAACTATATTTGTTTGTGTTTAGGAGTTGCGTTTCTGAAAGAATGATTATATCAAAAGTTATTTGCGATCCCTGTAGTATTACAGTTAATTCATCAAAATGCTTGCGTATGCTACGGATGTTGAAATGGATAATTTTTAGTCCTGTCACATTTGCAAACGGTTCAGCTAACTGGGCTGTGTTTTGTAAAACTGTGTTACGGGCAGTACCTATCCTATGAGGCTTAGTTCGAGCCCCGGAGAGAGCTGATTTAAGGGGTGAACGAAGGTGAACTTCTCCACGCACCGGTTAGTTGCCGACTTGTATTATGTGATACCTATAGTATGGGTGTAATAAGGTTGTGTTTGAACTTAGAAGAGGACCGAGGCGGAGAAAGTGCGTGAGTTAATTGTGTACTATAAAGGAACTGCTGCATTACGCCTGGCCGCCACGATACCAGGGACCGAAATCAAGTCCCGACGTGTATAAAATTAGAAAGACATCGGTATATTGCTTCGCTTTATGTTGTTTCACATCTATTATTTATTGTTAATTATGCTAAACTTATTAGTACAATCGGATTGTAGTGCAGAGTTTCTACAAAGGGATCGACAGATCCAGTGTTGGGGAATGAACTTTTAAAAAGAACGCGTTCTCGCGAACGCGTTCTTTTTTTGTGAACTTTTCAGTGAACTTACTCTTTTTTTAAATGAATGAATTTGAACTTTTAAAAGTTCTTTCCGAGAACGAACTTTTCAGTTTTAGAAAGTTCATTTGAAAGTTCTTTCCGTGCGTCAAGCAGCCGTCGACTCGCCGCCGTCGACGCTTAAAAACAATAACAAATCGTTGTTCCATCGTAGGCCTAAGTATCTGCCATAATTTTACAAGCTGGTCGACGAGAATGTGGTACAAATCATCAACACGATCAAAGACAGCTCAACACTTTCGTAAGATTCAAACTCGCTAGTAGTTTGGTACTCGAACACCCCTAATGTTTTTTCACGTGTTTTTCTTCATTTTACGCCAGCCTTTAATAAAATAGTGATTTTTTTTACAAAAGAACTTTTAAAAGAACTTAGTTCATATTTTAGACGAACTTGAACTTTTCAAAATTTTAGGTCATAAAAGAACTTGAACTTTTTAAAAGTTCATTATTTGAGCTGTGAACTGAACTTTTAAATAGTTCATTTTAAAAAAGAACTGACCCAACACTGGCAGTGTTGGGGAATGAACTTTTAAAAAGAACGCGTTCTCGCGAACGCGTTCTTTTTTGTGAACTTTTCAGTGGACTTACTCTTTTTTTAAATGAATGAACTTGAACTTTTAAAAGTTTTTTCCGAGAACGAACTTTTCAGTTTTAGAAAGTTCATTTGAAAGTTCTTTCCGTGCGTCGAGCAGCCGTCGACTCACCGCTGTCGCCGCTAAAAACAATAACAAATCGTTGTTCCATCGTTGGCCTACGTTGACGTACGTTCAGCTAATTTTGACAAGGTCACGCACGATTCACGAAGTCTAACTTAGTTAAAAAGATGCACGCAACTAATTCGGAAACAAATAAATTTTAGAAGCCTAAAATGCTAAGTATCTGCTGTGATTTTACAAGCTGATCGACGAAAATGTAATACAAATCATCAACACGATCAAAGACAGCTCAACTATCGTCCGACCGCCGTCAGCCGTGGGAAGATCGCGATCTATGGCCCCCCCCCCCCCCCAACCCCTTCAAACCCTGCTACTAGACCACCAGCAGAGCTCGAATTTCATAATTAATGCAACTTCTTTGACTTAATATGAAGCCCATCTCCGTGCTTCGTGTGCGTAATAATATGGTTTCGAAATTTAATCTGGAAGTCGTATTGTTCTTATTATTATTATCATAAATCAATTCCAAACATTTTGTTACCGAAAACAACATCTGTGAATAGTTTTCACGGGTGGCTAGCATTTTTTTTTTTCAACTGTCAAGCAGCTGGTCGGTTGTGCAAGCGCTCTACATGTCAGCTCATCAGTTTAGCCATTGAGAAATAAAGTTTAGCACTGGTAGGCTATCAAGCAAGGTCTCAGCTCGAAGCTTCCAATGTTTATGTTGACACTTGACAGTAGATTACGCGTTAGACTGCAGTGGCATATGCAAGAATATATTTTAGATGGAACCTTTTAACATCATCAATAATAGTTGTGTAGCTCGCTCCTTACTTTGTTTGGGGGGGGGGGGCGGTCTCCAAGTTGCTGTAGTATGTGCTAGGTATTAAGCACATTAGGATATTAATACAAGTTGTGTCTTCAAGTACCTATATTTAAATGATGTAATATTGCACTTGTGTAGGTGTCAACAGATTTGAATTCAACTAGCTTGTATCTAGTAAAATGGGTAGTAAAGGTGAATTATTTTGGCCACTTGCAAAGGCTATGCTAATGCAATGAAGCAAAAAATTAATTTGGTAATTAGATTGCTTAGATTGCGTAGATAGGGACTACATAAATACAAAAACAACTTGTAGATTTGAAAATTTTTGTTAACTACTCGGACTCGACTTGAAAAAGTGATACTCGCACGACCTTAATGTTTTTCTTCATTTCTTGCCAACCTTAAATAAAATAGTGATTTCTTTTACAAAAGAACTTTTAAAAGAACGAAGGTCATATTTTAGACGAACTTGAACTTTTCAAAATTTTAGGTTTTAAAATAACTTGAACTTTTTAAAAGTTCATTATTTGAGCTGTGAACTAAACTTTTAGAAAGTTCATTTTAAAAAAGAACTGACCCAACACTGCATATTCGGTTGAAGGTCTTACTGCCCAAACCACTAAACAATAATCAATAACAGAGTGAATATAAGAATCTACAAGTAACCTCAACATTCTCTCTGTTACAAACCTCTTCATTCTACTTATAATTCTAATTGCTGATGATACTTTATTACATACATATTCATAATGTTTCTTAAAATTTAAATTACAATCTAAGAAAACTCCAAGATATTTATATTCATACACTCTAGAAATTAACTTACAGCATTACAATTCAACGTCAAATAAATATCATTCATCATTACATTTGTTTTACTATAGTTAATATCAAGTTCCTGAGTTTTAAACCAATTATCCATCCTCTTTAGAACTTCTTGAAGACGTCTTAAGATCTCTTCGACAACCACACTTTCTAAATAAAAGTCCAAGTCATCAGCATATAAAATATAATTGTTTCCTCCCATTATAGTAGATAAATTATCATCTATGAAAAAATAAATAAAAGGGGTCCTAATATTGATCCTTGGGGTACTCCACAAAAAATTTGAATACTTTTGAACTAGATTTTGCAAGATTGATAAAAAGATTTCTTTTTAAAAAGTTATCCGCCAAAATTGATTGAAACAGTTGCCAATGATAGGAAAAGGTGAAGGAAAATGTGAATGTAAAGATCAATTTCTGAACATCTGCTGTGTCTTTTTGGAGCAAGAATCTCGTGAATCCTTATGTTCCTCAGTGCATGTACGAGTTTTTACCACGACAAGTACCCAGGCCTTTAACAACACTCAAAACAAAGGGACCTCCACCATCCATTTCCCAAGTTATGCCAGTTATGCCACAGTTGTGCCCCTTCCATGATTTAGCCACTGATTTCTACATTGATCCCATAAGTGTTAGTTCAATTGTCAAGTTGGTCCAAATTCCTGACAAGTTATTTGTTTCTTCGTCATACAGTGAAGTACCGGGGTATCCTTGTATTACGAATTGGACACGTTCTTCCTCGTCCAATTTCGTTTCCAGTCCTGCCATATCTTGCAAGTATTTTCGGCAGGAATTCGAGTAGAGAGGAATGGCCACTTGTGTCAAAGAAAAGTAATATGCTTTAGATTGTTTCTTGGTGAAATTGCTAATTTTCACTTCGTTCAACCAGTGTGAATCAAAATTAATTTACTAACTCATATTGAATTCTTGTTGATAATAATATTTCCCGATGCCAAACGAACTGGGGGTGTGTGCCCTAGAACGGCACGTGAGAAATTGTAGCCCCTTATAACATCTTCTCACAGAATATCGCCTGTAGATCTGACTCAAAAGTTCTTTCAGGCCACTATCAGCCATTGTAAACCCAAGGAAAGACATTAACCAGTACAACCTTTCCAGGCTGAAATAAATAATTAATATCATTACTAATTGACACACATATGTATGTTGGCATATCGTGCTTTATGTAAAGTGGCTGATGAAAAGTCACAAAACAAGCCATTGTGATGTGCTTGTTTACATTTATCGACATCAGTGCATAAACATGGAATAAATTTAGTCAAGATGACTGGGAGGTAGATTAATGGAAGAAAGGTCATGAGTTGCAGATTTATCAAAACACAGTCCATCGTTAACATTTTCATTAGACCATTCCATCTTCGAATTTCAGCGTCATTTCACGCTTTTACGTACATCCACAAAATATCTTGAGTGAGTGAGTGGCTTTGTGGAGGTGTGACTCCGTTTCTTATACTCAATAGCTATTAGGGGTTTTGTGGAAGAAGCGTGAATTTTGGCTCGTCTTATATTATTATTCTGATCAATCAAAAAGTCCACCGGTTTGGGGGTTGGGGGAGGGTCAAACATTGGGGGTGGGGGGAGGGAATTTAAAAAAAACAAACGGCTTGGAATTTAACAATAGCAAACTCAAATTTTGGAATATGGTTGCTTAAGGTTTGCATAATAGAAAAAAAATCATACTTGACCTCACTTGTAAATATAATCTGATTATGTGACCTTTGACCTTTTGCTACTATTGTTTGTTATATTGAAAGAAATGTATCGTGTGATCACTCATTTTGTCACAAATTATCCCCAGAATAAGAATTAAGAGTACACAATCATGTGTTTTTCGATGACGTGTGCAAGATCATTCCGTGACCTTTGACCAACAACCAAGGAATTATGACTCGGATTACCTTAATTATTCGAGGTTTTGTGATAGAAGCATGAATTTTTGATCAAACACTTATTATTAATAAATATTTATACTTATTAATATTCTGATCAAATTGCCAAGAGGAGGCCGAAAAAAAGTCCACTAGTTTGGGGGTTAGGGGGGGGGTCAAACATTGGGGGTGGGGGAAAACAAAAATACCATACGCCACCAAATGAAACTCAAATTTTATAATATGGTTGTTTAAAGTTTTCATAACTAAAAAAATCATACTTGACCTCACTTGCAAAGATTGCCAGATTATGTGACCTTTGACCTTTAATAACCAATTTGTGTTACATTGAAAGAAATGTATTGTGTGACCTCTCGAGTTGCCAAAAATTATCCCTAGAACAGGAATTAAAAATACAAATGGGTTTGTCGGTGCCTTGGGGTAGATTATTTCTTGATCTTTGACCTATGAACGAGGAATTATGACCAAGAGTACCTTAATTATTCAGGATTTTGAAATAAAAGCATTAAATTAGGCTCAAACACTCATACTATTATTCTGATCAAATTACAAAGAGGAGCATTCAAGAGTTTCAAGTGGTATAACTTAGGAATGTAAATTAGACACTTTGTGAATGGGCCTTATGGCCCTTTTCTAACTTTCTATGGAGTTTTACAGCTTAATTTACGATTATTTGTACAATTTCGAAATAAATAATAATAATAAAGTAGCATCCCCAGAGATGGAGAGGCCCTAAAGGGGCATCTCCCTAGGTAGAAAGACCTAGAGAGGTTTCCCCAAAGGTAGATATGCCAAGAGAAGAATTAACAGTGATGGGGCCTATTGAGGCGTCCCCTAGATATGGATAGGCCTAACGAGGCATCTACAGAGTCAGAGAGGCCTAGAGAGTTGTCGTCTCTCTAGGTAGAAAGATTGGCATCACCAGAGATTGAGAGGCCTAGAGAGTCATCTCCCGTAGTAGAAAGACCTAGAGCGTGGCATCTCTACAGATAGAGAGGCATACCTAGAGGTAGAGAGGCCTAGAGAGTCATCTCCAGAAGTAGAAAGACCTAGAGTGGCATCCCCAGAGATAGAGAAGCATATTGCATACCTATAGAGGTAGAGGCCCCTAAAGTGGACTTCACGGGAAGATTGGTCCGCATGTACCAGGAATTTCCTCCCCTCTTTACCACCACCACCTTCCTGGCCCGAGCAGAGTGGACAAGAGGTAGATCGTATCTATTGTAATAGTCGCTCGACCCTTCTATTGATGGTCTCGAAACCATCCAATTAAATTATTTTCGCTTGAATAGAGTTAAATTCTTCCTTCCTTTCATTACGTAGACTGTTGTAAATTACCTTTTAAATGCCCTTTAATGTTAATAATTTTAACTTAAATGTTTCACTGAAGTAAAATCAACACGAAAATGTTTTTGAATGCTAAAAATTGATTGAAAACAAAGAACTTAACAGTATAATATACAACACACTTCTTCATCAGAAGTGCTAAGAATATTTTGTAAACATTGTTAGTTCTCCATCAATTTTTTGCGTTTAAAAACATTTTCGTGTTAATTTTATTTCAGGGAAACATTTAAGTTAAAATCATTAACATTTAAGAACACTTAAAAGGTAAATTACAACAGTTTGTGTAATGAAAAGAAAATTAATTTATCTCCATTCAATGGTTAAGAGACCATCATAAGAAGGGTCGAGGATAGGTAAGATCTAAATCTTGTGCACTCTGCCCGTCCGAGGAAGGTGGTGGTGGTAAAGAGGGGAGGAAATTCCTGGTACCTGCGGACCAATCTTCCCGTGAAGTCCACTTTAGAGACTCATCTCCAGAAGTAGAAAGACCTAGAGCGTGGCATCTCTACAGATAGAGAGGCATACCTAGAGGTAGAGGCCCCTAGAGCCTCATCTCCAGAAGTAGAAAGACCTAGAACGTGGCATCTCGACAAATAAAGTGGCATCTTCAGAGGTAGAGAGGCTTCGCATGTGAGTGTTTGTGTTGTACCGGTAGAAAAGAAGACGCGCCGCTGTGAATGCACCTGCAAGAGCATATACTATTACGACTACTGGGTCTGGTGTGCATCACATGTGAGTGTTTGTGTTGTACCGGGAGAAAAGAAGACGCGCCGCTCGTGAATGCACCTGCAAGAGCATATACTATTACGATACTGTGTCTGGTGTGCATCACATGTGAGTGTTTGTGTTGTACCGGTAGAAAGAAGACGCGCCGCTGTGAATGCACCTGCAAGAGCATATACTATTACGATACTGTGTCTGGTGTGCATCACATTGAGTGGTTGTGTTGTATCCGGTGAAAAGAAGACGCGCCGCTGTGAATGCACCTGCAAGAGCATATACTATTACGATACGTGTCTGGTGTGCATCACATGTGAGTGTTTGTGTTGTCCGGTAGAAAAGAAGACGCACCGCCTGTGAATGCACCTGCAAGAGCATATACTATTACGATACTGTGTCTGGTGTGCATCACATGTCCGCTGTGAATGCACCTGCAAGGGCATATACTATTACGATACTGTGTCTGGTGTGCATCACATGTGAGTGTTTGTGTTGTACCGGTAGAAATAATGATGCGCCGCTGTGAATGGATATACTGAACATAAGGTGCCCTCGGAGTTACTTCTTCAAAGCCAAACTAGACTTCCGAAAACTTATGTAAATAACCCAACTTTACTAACCTTTTCTTTTATAGACTTATTAGAATGTGTTTGGCTAACCGGTGTGCGAACGTCTCGGTGGTATCGTATAACGACTATATATGTTCTTTATATTTCAATCGTATGGAGGTTAAAGTGGTTGGATGTCTATCGGATTTCGAGACCAGATCCTTCGAGTCTATTTGTCTTTCGTTTTCTCACAGTGGCCAGGTGGCCAGAACTTAGCAAACAACACGATTTGTTTGAGTTATTTTGTTTATGTATTTACATTTTCAATTCTCCTTCTTCTTTAAGTCTCCTCGACTCGGGAGCCGCGCGTATCTCGTCATCACCTGCGTGTGCGTGAGTCCGTGAGTGCGAGCACGATTGCTTAGTGCGTGATTAGAGTGCGCGAGTGCGTAGAACGTGAGAGAAATGAATGAAATGAAGAAATGTCGACAAAAATATAATATCTAATGCTTATCACCTTTTTAAACGAAAAATACTTCTACTAGTTGTCATGTTCGTAATGTCAACTTGTCGAGTCTGACAAATATTACGATTAACAAGAAAACTGTTGTTCGAAAAAAAAAACACGTCAATCTCAATAATTATTATCTTTTATCTGAACAAATTTATCTAGTTAATTATTTTTATATGTTTTCTTTATCTAGATAATTGTCAACACTACCTTTTATCTTATCTATATAACGTTTGGAGAATTTATCTTTATCTAGATAAAAAATAAATTATCTTGTCACAACACTGGTAAAGGTCGTTTATGAATGCGAATGCAAGGGATTGAGGACATCCCTTCCAAATACCTTCTCAGACACCCGAAGAGGGTCATGCATCGCACCCTAGGCACGCTTCCCACGACACTTGCTCATAACACCTGGTGTTCGTGAAAATCGATTGTGTGTAGAGAAGGGAACACGTGCGGATAATATTTTCCATATAAGTGATACCAACCATTATTCACACAACTCAGCCACACCGATGACACAATCGAGTTTTTGTTTAAGATTCGCTTACGATGAATCGTGTTCTAGAAGCCTCCACCTGTGTATAAGTGAGACCTTGTCTGTCTGGTTAGTGGTTGCCTTCTACGGCTCCAGCTCTGGCTTTATATCCGAGGCAGATCCTCTTTAACAGGTGTTTCAAAACAATTACGTCACTTTAGCACACTCAAGGAAACTGATGGCGATCCAACCAACCAGGAACACATTTCAACTATACCATCAATTGAAGAGAGTTTTTTAAACTAATCCATTGCTTATCTGCACTTTTAAATGAGTACGGACAAATCAGGATTTCCGATTATCTGCGGGGTCCGGGGGCCTTGTGCCAGAGGAAAAAAATGGCTCACTTGAGGTGAATAAACGTGGCATACATCGTTGAATTCCTCACACACTACAGACAATTAATCAAGATGGTACTTTGTCAATATCGGAAGGGAAAATAGCGTCGTGACGCCTTAAAGTCTGGCGACGTCCAAATTTCGCTCACGCACATTACTTTACATTAACTAGGTTGAAATGTTATTGGTTCAAGATAATGACATGAAATTTGTTGCATTTTACTCGTGTTGGATATATATTTCATTCAAACTAACACATTTAAATATGTAGCAGATAAGTAGTCTGTTTCATGAAAAAATAGACCTTTACGACGAGATTTTTAACAATTGCCGTAATTTGGATACCCCTAAAACCTACATTTATAATTTTTTTGAACAACTCATTTTTTGTGGATTTTAACCATCAATGTTTATATAAATATGCATGGTATTCATTAACCAACTGAATATTGATAGCTTCTCGACGCCTCGAAGTCAAGCGATGTACATATTTCGCTAGCGCACATTCGTCTATACTTACTGAATAAAACGTTATTGATTGCAAATAAATTTTAAAAAATTGATTACTGTTTACTCGTGTTTGCTATTATATTTAATTAAAATCAACAAGAAATTAAATATCTACGAGAAAAGTAGTCTGTTTCATAAAAAATAGACCTTTAAGACAAGATTTTTACAATTGTCGTAATTTGGATACCCCTAAAAGCTACATAATTATATAATGTTTTTAGACCACACTTTTTTTTATTTGATTTCATGCGTCAATGTTAATACAAATATGCATGTTACTCATAAACCAGCTGAATATTGATAGCATCTCTACGCCATGAAGTCAAGCGACGTACATTTTACTTTTGCGCACACAAGTCTACACCAATAGACTAAAACTTTTACCTATTAAAAATGCATTTCTGTAGTAATGTAAGTTAAATTACCTCCATTGTTATCAATAGAAATCTCGATCTAATCAGATAAGTAGTATGTTTCATTTAAAATTAGACCCTTCTGACAAATTGTTTAACAATTGTCGTACTTTTGATACCCCTTAAAGCTTAATTCATGACTTGTTTTAGACGAAACATGTTGCTGGATTTCCCCTTTGAATGTTTTTATAAATATGAATGTAATTTATAAACCAACTGAATATTGATAGCGTTATGACGCCTAGAAGTCATGCGACGTACATTTTCTACTTGTTACATGAAGTCATTTAAACTACGATACATTTCAGTGTACTAGTTGAGGTGCTGGATACTTTTTTTTTCCTTTCCTTTTTTTTTGGTTTAAGAAAGACAATTCCCGAACAGATATGCAATTAGTAGTGTGTTCGGTTAATATTGACCATTTGTTTGTACCATTTTTACAAATGTTTACAAAGAGTTGTACTTTGAGTTTTAGTAACCCAGAAAACTAAATTTATAAATGCAATTGTTTTGAACATTTGTGTTAGGATTTCACACTTAAATGTTAAAACAAAATGTGTATAACTTATAAAACAACTAGACATTGATAGAGTCGCGCTGCCTCGAAGGCAAGTGATTTCCATTCTTCACTTGAGCACATCAGACCATACCATACGTACGGTGCCATTTTATTATTATTATATTATTATTATTATTATTATTATTATTATTATTATATTATTCATTGTTATTATTCACGCTTTGTTAGCTGTCATGTTGTCTGTCTGTCTGTCTGTCTGTCTGTCTGTCTGTCTGTCTGCTGTCTGTCTGTCGTCTGTCTGTCTGTCTGTCGTCTGTCTGTCTGTCTGTCTGTCTGTCTGTCTGTCTGTCTGTCTGTCTGTCTGTCTGTCTGTCTGTCTGTCTGTCTGTCTGTCTGTCTGTCTGTCTGTCTGTCTGTCTAGCGTAGAGACAAGACAATACAATAAATTAAATTAAATTAAATTTTTTAAGGAAATATGCTCGTTTCAAGTACACAAAAATAGTCATCGTCACGACTGAAGATAAGACTGAGACAGAGTGCACCCTATTGATTCGTTGTTCACCTTCTCCTGCTTATTCTATTGTAAACAGTGACATCTGCTCCATACACGAGATTACGAGATTGTATAGACGTCGTACGATGTCTACTTAGGTAAATAGATATTTGGGAAAACCTTTACAAAAGAGGTGAAATCCTACAACATATGTTTTGTGTGTAACAACCATAAATTTAGCTTTTAGTTGTATTTAGGCCTAAATAACAATTTTTTATGAAACAGACTATACTGATCTGATAAGATTTAAATTTGTGTTGATTTAAAATGAATAAGCCTACATAAATTACATGAGTACAATATAAATAAATTTCTTGATTAATTCTTACATGGTAAACATTTTATGCAGTTTGTGTAGACTAATGTGCGCAAAGGAAAAATGTGCGTCGATTCACTTCGAAGCGTCGAGACGCTATCAATATTTAATTGGTATATAAATCACATACATATCTGTATTAACATTGAAATGTGAAATCCAACTTCTTGTTTTGTCTTTATAAAAAAAACATAAATTAAGCTTTTAGGGGCATTCAAAGTAAAAATTCTTGTCAGAGTGGTCTATTTTTACATGAAACAGACTACTTATCTTATCGATATTTAAATTTATGTTGATAAAAATGGAGTTGATAACTAACACGACTACAGACATTTATTTTTAATGAGTAAAAGTTGTATGCTGTTCCTGTAGATTTATATACGCAAAAGCAAAATCTACGTCGCTTGACTTCAAGGCGTCGAGACGCTATCAAATTTCAGTAGGTTTATGAATGCCATGCATATTTGTATTAACATTGATGCTTGATATTTACACTAGGAAGCTTCGCAAACGCTTTTTCAGGCGCGTTGTTGGATGAGCGTATTGGTGCATTGAGCTGTCATGTGTTATGCAGATTTTCTGTTGTTCTGTGAAAAAATCATTACAATCGGGTAAAGCATGTAGGTGTATGTCAAAGAGGTTTTTTTAAAGAGAAAAATAGCGCAAAATTGCGATTTTCATGAGAAATAATTTTTCGATTGCGCTCAAATTTCACACGAATATATTAATTCATAAAATTAAGGTTCTTTTACAAAATCATTACAATCGGATAAAGCATGTAGGTGTTATAAGTCAAAGACATTTTGTTTAAACAAAAACAAGCGTAAAACTGCGATTTTCATGAGAAATAAATTTTCGATTGCGCTCAAATTTCACATGAATATATTTATTCATAACATTAAGGTTCTGTGAAAAGATAATTACAAAAGTCGAAGAAATGTTTTAAGATTTTTTTAAAATCCAAAAATCGTAAAATAGCGATTTTTTATGGGAAATAATTTTTAGATTGCGCTAAAAAACGTGGCAGTTCTAAGTTTAGAGATTTCGAAGGCCTCCATAAAATTTCATCGCAATTGAAGTATTGGTTTAGCCGGAATCATGTTAACAAACTCACAAAAATACAAACAGAAAAAATAAGAAAAACGAAAAAAAAAGTAAAATTGCGATTTTCATGAGTTAAATAATCTTTCGATTGCGCTCAAAAACGTGGCAGTTCTAAGTCCGGAGATTTTGAAGGCCTCCAGAAAATTTAATCGAAATTGGAGTATCGATTTAGCTGGAATCGTGTTAACAAACACACAAAAATAATAAGCTGCGTCGTGTGATGCCCTGTCTTTCACTGAAGGTGCGACCCTCCCTTCTTCCATACTTTCTCGTCTTGAGGAGGTTGTGTTGGCGCGAGTACGAATAGGGCACACACACCTCACCCATGCCTATTATTTTACCAGAGATAAGATTGCTCCGATTCGCGACACGTGTGATGTGTTGCTATCCGTTCATCATTTGTTGACTGACTGCCCTAAGTATGATGGTTTGAGACTCCAACTGCATTTAAATCTATCATATGAAGAACTTTTGTCTCATGAAAACAGTGAAAAACATTATCACATTTCTTAACCTTAGCAATCTGATCGACAAACTATGACAGTTCATATATATAAAAAAAATCCAAGAAGCATGTTGACTTGCTATTCATTATGACGACGTTGGCAACGTTTTTCCTGATTAAGATTATGATTATGACAAGTCGCGCAAGCGCGGCTTGAAGCCGCTACGCGGAGGGCGTGGAAAACCTCGTACTCGGAATACCTCGTAGTTGGAAAACCTCGTTGACGCGACAAAATCGCGAATCGGTCCGTGTACGGCCGCGATTCGGTAGTTTGCGGGTAACGTTTGTCGTTTATCCGAAGTCCTGGGACAAATTTGTTTTACGGGACACTTTCGGTACGCCGCCGGACGCTGTCCGCCGCCTCTAACTACGGTGAAAAATGATTTTCGAAATCGGAACATTTGTACGTCTTTTGTGTAAAATGTGTGAGAAATGTTTTCCTGGGACAATTGTTCGGGACTCTGATGTGAAAGACGCCACTTCATACTCACTTGTATGCAATGCTGCTATCGATACATTCCCTGCGCCACGTCATGAGCCACATTACGTCAATCCTCGGGAACGGTCCTGACCTTGATAGAATGTGATGCTCTAGATACGACGCGTCAGACCGGCCAAGCCAGGCCAAGCTATGCAACGATCCCAGTAACATCTGGTGTGTCTCGCCCGTCCGAAGGTCGTGAATCTCCTAGCCGTTGCCTGATTATTTGAAAATTCAAGGTTCGGTTGTATTACCATGTTAGGTTTTACATTTCCTTCTGATGAGGAAAAATCGCAAACCGAGACAGTTTTCCAGTTTTTCTTTCATTCTCGGCTATGGTAATTAAACAGTATAAATCTGAGGCGACAAATGCATGGCCAAGAATAATCAAAAAGTTCAATTGCTGACGCTTCCTTGTTTTCCGACACTTTTTCGGGACGTCGCCGGATCCTACCCGCCGCCCCGAAGCTGCGGGTAAAAGAGGATGTAGTAAAAAAATGTTATTACATTATTTAACAATTAAAAATAACCCCTGTTAATAACCCCTGCTGCGTTCGACCAATACGGTTCCAAAGACCCCAAGATGGACCCTATCGCACAAAAATTGCCAGAGCTATTAAAAGAAACAGTGTTTTTTGATTTTTCCAAAATAGACCAACAATTTAAAAATAAAATAATTTAGTATAAGGGCCGTAAATCCCTCTGACGCCATTGGTATCGCCCCAAAAATGAAATGGCATGAAGATATTGATCAAATGTATTAATTTCCATTTCTAAAATCTCCCCCCCCCCCCTCCTCCAATCAAACTCTCGAAAATCGGATGTCTTGGACGCGGCCCTGTGACGTAATTGGAAAGAGCAAAACCGAAAAAAGTTACTAAATTTCACTAAATAGTCAAGGTTTATGTATTGAAAACTCTTCACTTTACCCCTCTTTCCCCTCCCCTTCCATCATATACCACATCAATGGTCCATCACAATGGAAATGCTGGTATTAAACCTAGTTTCCGCAAAAAGCTATAAAAATGTGATAAAAGGTATTAGTTTCTATTTCCAAAATCGCCCGCTCCCCCCCCACAATGCCCGAGTTGTTGAGAAAAGGAAAGTATTTTGGATTTCCAAAATGACGTCGATTTGCACGACGCTTTCGGATCGCCTTGTCCTCCTGAACACTTGTTAAAAAACATTTTTTGATTTTGGTACCACTTGGTATTTTTCCGGGTTTTTCCGGGACGCCAAAATGTCGGCGTCTGACGTCCGGTTCCGTAGTGTCCGAGATGGCGGAGATTGGACAACAATTGCAAAAGTTATTAACAAAAGTAATGTTTTTGGATTTCCCAAAAAATGACCAACGATTTTTCGAAACACTTACGGACTCGCTTCGACCTCCGAAACATTGTGGAAAAAAAATTTGGCAAATCTGACAACTTTTGTACTTTTTCCGGGTTTTTCCGTGACGCCGAATTTTCCGGGACGCTTTTCCGGGATACGCAAAAATTAGCCTCGTCAGTCCGGTTCCGTAAAGCCCAAGATGGCCCGGAACGGAGAAGAACTGCCCGAGTTATGACGAAAAGAAATGTTTTTTTATCACCAAAATGACCAACCACTTTTTTGAGAAATTCAAAGAAATTTTTTACACACGTCTAAAATTTGACAGATCCTGACTATGTTTTTGGACCCGGCCCGCTGACGTGTTCGGTTCGGCGAAAAACTCAAAATGAAAAAAATTCAAATCCCAAATTCCCCTTTGGCACCCCAAAAAGGGTGACGGTAGTCCTGGGTCAAAACACGTCAATTTCCCAATGCAAAATTATGATCGTAACGTTTTAGCCGTCCTGCAGTCCCTGTCGTGTTTGTTATGTACTGAAACTCGACTTTACCCCCCCCCTTCCCCTCTTCCACCTTCATATCCCCTCATCATGGCCCATCACGACGGAAATACTGGTATTAAACATAATTTCTGCAAAAGGCTTGAAGATAGTGATCAAATGTATTAATTTCCATTTCCAAAATCCCCCCCCCCCTCCCCCCCACTAAACTGTGTAATTGCGGCGTCTAGTCAAAACAGTCCTCGAAAATCGGATGCCTTGCACGCAGCCCTGTGACATAATTTGAAAGAGCAAAACCGAAAAAAGTTCCTAAATTTCACTAAATATTTAAGGTTTTTGTATGGAAAAGTCGACTTCACTCCCCCCTCCACCATCACTTCGTTCATAACCCTCATCTTGGCCCATCACGACGGAAATACTGGTATTGAACATAATTTCGTCAAAAGGCTTGAAAATATTGATCAAATGTATTAAATCCCATTTCCAAAATCCCCCGTCGCCCCCCCCCCCAAACTGTGTCATTGCGGCGTTAAGTCAAAACAGTCCTCGAAATTCGGATGCCTTGGACGCGGCCCTGTGACGTAAAAACCGAAAAAAGTTAATACATTTCACCAAATATTAAATGTTTAAGTATTGAAAACTCGACTTTACATTCCCCCTCCCCCCCCCCCTCACACAAAAATAGTCTGGGATTGCCCTCAACAGTGGTTCATGTCCTCGATTGCCCCTTTATCATAACCCGACCCCTGTAGTGGTTCATTGATTTATATAAAATTAATTCATTTCAAAATTTAATTTTTATTTACATTTATTTATATTTTAACTACTCAAAATTGCCCCTTTAAAAACCCTTTGACCTGGTGAATGTCTAGCACGCATACGCTTTTGTAGATCTTGTCAAGTTCTAAGTACCTATGTGTGTCATTTTGGATTTTGAATGTCATTATCTTCCACATGAACCTTGTTCAGGTGAATATTGTGTTGAATTGATTTCTTGAATTGGATAGTAGGCTTAACCCTTTCAGGGCCTCATTTTATGCAGAGCATTGCACATCTTCTTACAACACTTGAGATATAAATAGATTTTGCTACAAATAGTGTCTCAGTATTATCCGAACACAGTTAGCATGCAAAATGTAAAATGATAATAATTTATTTAACGTTTTTGAATTACAAATTAATTTTCAAGTGCAATTTCGGCGCTCAGGACCTTTGAAAAGTGAGACGGAGTAAATTTTGTTATTAAGATTGATGTTCATATTAATTAATTAGCCCAACATGGTAGGGACCTAAAAGTCGAAATAGGGCCCGTTTCGGGGCATCCAAAAAATCATGTTGGATAAGAAAATGCTATTACATTCTTTAAATAATTACACATGGATTGCTTGTCGGAAGGAAAAAAACACGGCCGAATGTAACAAAACACAAAGTGTTTGTTATGAAACTGTAGATAAATGTCCCGTGCGTGCAAAGTGATATTTTTCGTTTTCAAAAAATAAGTCTCCTTTGAGTTACGACCGCCAAGGTGGCCTATTTATCCAGAAAAAGATGCCTGCACAAAACTGTAAAATAACAGGTAAAAGGTAATTTCGCCCACAGAGGGTGAAAACGAAGAGTTTAAACGTTCATTACCGGATTCCCTGAATCATTTTTTATTTTAATAGCACAACATTACAACTAAAATCTTGGTTATTACACCCCCGCCCACCCCATTTAAATGTTGGTGCAAAATATTTTCAGAAGATAAATTTTTATACGTGGCAAATTTGTAATTTCCATATCGTATCGAACTATGTTCAATAATAAAAAAAGTTTGGTACCAAATCATTCGTGACGAATCAATACATTGTTGTGAATCAATCTTGTGCTCGAGATAAAATATTTACCGTCGATTTCGGCCCATTAAAGTTGGACATTGTCTAAAATCGGACGTCCCTGACGTCATTCAACATTGTACCTTTACGACGGGTTCGATTTTCGGTACACAAACTATTGTTTTTCTGATACATACATCCCTAACGAAGGTGTTGAAACACGAAAAGTTTTTTATGGGACCGCTAAAATTCGACTTATGAACATTTCAAAATAGCACTGAAAAAACGAAAACTTTTGGAATTTTTTTTCTCGGTTTTAACGAAATTTCAGGGACAATTTTTTTCACTCTCTTCTGCATCCTCTTAAAAGCTTTCAAAATCACCAAAGAACAAAGCTCTAGAGTTTACCCAAAATTTTAAAAAAAATTCGGTACTGTGAAGGGCCGGCGTTTGAAAACGGGACGTTTTTTTAAACGGTTACGCTTATTCCCCATGCGTATTGCCCACCTCCAGAGATGACGGGTGACGCAAAAATCAGAAAAATTTTCCCCGGCCTTAAAGTGCAGAAAACCCGCCGCGCGCGAAAATTTTGGACATTTTCGAGAAAACGGGGGGGAAGACGGGGTCCGCGCGACCGGGGGTATTTTTTATCGAAATCCTCGATCCTTTCCGGTCTAGGGCCACCCAAATTCCGTATCACACGCCCCCGCGTGGTGTGGAAAAAAACTCGTTTTATGGAAAACCTCGTTCCCCCCAAGGTCGTATGTTAACAGAGTATTAGTTATAGTGATGATTTGGTAATTTGGCATTTTCTACATATGACAACTTTAGCATGTATACCTTCTCCCGATTTGTCTGTCTAAAAATATATCGACCTTGGCAATTCTTTTGATGACAATGATTAGAAAAACACATTTTAAGCTTATTAAGCGCGAATAATCTTTGCCGTTGAAGCGCCCTAAAACTACTAATACTAATACTAATACTAGGAAAACGCATAAGTCCCGCCGCGTTGTTGGATGAGCGTAATTGGCGCATTGAGCTGCCATGTGTTTTGCGGATTTTCTGTTGTTCTGTGAAAAAATCATTCCTAAGTTGAAGATTTTTTAAAAAATTATTTAAATTAAATAAAAAATAAACTTTATTTTTAATTTTTTAAATTAATCGTAATTTTAAAAAAGAAAAAAAATCGTAAAATTGCGATTTTCATAAGAAATAATTATTCGATTGCGCTTGAATTTCACACGAATATAAAAATTCATAAAATAAAGGTTCTGTGAAAAAATCATTACAATCGAACAAAGCATGTAGGTGTTATAAGTCGAAGGAATTTTTAAAAAATCGAAAAAAATCGTAAAATTGCGATTTTCATGAGAAATAATTTTTCGATTGCGCTAAAAACGTGGCAGTTCTTAGTTCAGAGATTTCGAAGGTCTCCAGAAAATTTCATCACAATTGGAGTATCGGTTTAGCCGGAATCGTGTTAACAAACACACAAAAATAATAATAATAAAAAAAACATTCCGGATTTTTTTCTCCAGTGTAGTAGAATGGCATCTTCGCTTCGTTCGCTCGCTACGCTCATCCAACAACCATCTACGTTGAATGTTGTGATAGGTGTAATTGCAGTTTAAAATAATATTCAAGAAATATCATTTGCGAAACCTTTTGATAACACCAGGTTTCAATTCTAGGCTATGAGCTAAAAATTTGAGAAAATTACAACTCAAATGCGCGCGCTCAGGTGTTGACGATTGCAGCTGAACGGTAAGATATATCATTGCCAAATTTTGCATGAATGTTTTTAGAGTTCCTTTATACTAGGAAGCTTCGCAAACGCTTTTTCAGGCGCGTTGTTGGATAAGAGTATTTTTTTAAAACGAAAAAACGTGAAATTGCGATTTTCATGTGAAATAATTTTTCGATTGAGCTCAAATTTCACATTTGTATATTAATTCTTAAAATTAAGAATCTGTGAAAACATCATTCCAGTCGGATAAACCATGTAGGTGTTATAAGCCGAAGAACCTTTTTTTAAACCGAAAAAAGCGAAAAATTGCGATTTTCATGAGAATTAATTTTTTGATTACGCTCAAGTTTCACACGAATATATTAATTCAGAAAATTGTTATTCCGTAAAAAAATCATTAAAATCGAATAAAGCATGTAGGTGTTATAAGTCGAAGACAGTTTTTAAATATCGAAAAAATCGTAAAATTGCGATTTTCATGAGAAATAATTTTTAGATTGCGCTCAAAAACGTGGCAGTTCTAAGTTCAGGGATTTCAAAGGCCTCCAGAAAATTTCATCGCAATTGGAGTATCGGTTTAGCCGGAATCGTGTTAACAAACACACAAAAATAAAAACAGAAAAAATAAGAAAAACTTTAAAAAATCGTAAAATTGCGAATTGATTGTTTTTTAAATAATCCTTCGATTACGCTCAAAAACGTGACAGTTCTTAGTCCAGAGATTTTGAAGGCCTCCAGAAAATTTCATCGAAATTGGAGTATCGGTTTAGCTGGAATCGTGTTAACAAACACACAAAAATACAAACAGGAAAAAACAAGAAAATCGAAAAAATCGTAAAATTGCAATTTTCATGAGAAATAATTTTTCAACCGATTTTTCGCACGTGGCAGTTCTAAGAACAGAGATTTCAAAGGTCTCCAGAAAGTTTCATCGCAATTGGAGTATCGGTTTAGCCGGCCCGAATCGTGCCAACAGTCACAAAAATACAAAAAAAGAGAAAATAACAATCCGTATTTTTTTCTTGGGTGTAGTGAAAAGAAATCTTTGCTTCGCTCTTTACGCTCATCCAAAAAAAAACATAAATGTAGGTTTTAGGAGTATCGAAACTACAATTGTTAAAAATCTTGTAGGAAATTTCTATTTTTTCATGAAACAGACTACTTATCTGCTAAATATTTAAATGTGTGTTAGTTTGAATGAAATATGATATCCAACACGAGTAAAATGCAACAAATTTTATGTCATTATCTTGTACCATTAACATTTCAACCTAGTTAATGTGAAGTAATGTGCGTGAGCAAAATTTGGACGTCGCCAGACTTTAAGGCGTCTCGACGCTATTTTCCCTTCCGATATTGACAAAGTACCATCTTGATTAATTTTCTGTAGTGTGTGAGGAATCCAACTATGTATGCCACGTTTACTCACCTCAATTGAACCAAATCACGTGAATTTGGTGCCCTGGCTCAAGTTCAGTGCATACGCAATTGATTGATTTCATACTTAAAAGAGTATAGGACATGCGTTTTAGGCAAATTGCTGTTCGCTCGGTCGACTGACACAACTGGTGTTTGAAATTTTGTATATATGTCACGAATGTGGAAATATAGGGCTCTGCAGTAACACATTCCCAAAATTTTGTTCTAAAATCATTTATAAAAAATCAATAAATTATCACGAATTTTGATTTTGTTAAAAACTCGCTCTTTTTGAAGTTGTCAATAAAGCATACATGGACATCCCTGTGGTCATAGATTTTCAAATTTCTGTCTTAATCAGCCATAAAAAAATCGGGAGTATAGTCAATTTTGGAATTTTTAACTAAAGCAAAATTCGTGAAAACTATTTATGTTTACTAGGATGCTTCGCAAACGCTTTTTCAGGCGCGTTGTTGTATTGTTTTTAAACGAAAAAAACGTGAAATTGCGATTTTCATTAGAAATAATTTTTAAATAACGCTCAAATTTCACACGAATATATTAATTTATAAAATTAAGGTTGTGTAGAAAAATCATTACAATCGAACATGTAGGTGTTATAAGTCAAAGACAATTATTAAAAATCGAAAAAAATCGTAAAATTGCGATTTAATTAAGAAATATTTTTTTGATTACGCTCAAGTTTCACACGAATATATTAATTCAAAAAATAAAAGTTCTATAAAAAAATCATTACAATCAAATAAAGCATGTAGGTGATATAAGTCGAAGACAATTTTGCCACGTAAAAAAATCGTAAATTTGCGATTTTCATGAGAAATAATTTTTAGATTGCGCTAAAAAAACGTGGCAGTTCTAAGTTTAGAGATTTCGAAGGCCTCCAAAAATGTCATCGCAATTGTAGTATTGGTTTAGCCGGAATCGTGTTAACAAACACACAAACATACAAACAGAAAAATAAGATAAACGAAAAAAAATCGTAAAATTGCGATTTTCATGAGAAATAATCTTTCGTTTGCGCTCAAAAACGTAGCAGTTCTAAGTCCAGTGATTTTGAAGGCCTCCAGAAAATCTCATCGAAATTGGAGTGTCGGTTTAGCTCATGGTACAAGGATATCTCTGTGTTGCTAGGTATGACACTGCGCATCTCCGCCGCGAGTGTGACGTCAGCTCGTTCATGTGATTCAGATAGCGGCCGACCGTATAACGCCACACGTGTTCATTGCTCCGCTCTGTATTTCTCAACTTATTTGATGGATCGCGCCTGGCTTTTCAGTACACAAACATTATTGTTCATTGATTGACTAGTATACTAGTGAGTAGTGACAGCTTACGACATTTTTCCATTAGCAATTAACTGGAATGGTTTTCATTAGAGCGATATCTCAACTTATTGCATATACATTCAACTTCAAAATCAAAACAGATTCAAGTGCCCCATCTCATCAAGATATCTCGGAGCAGTGTGTAATCAGTAGTCTTGGTGGAACAGTGTCGGGACCTTGGTCCAGATATTATCTTGCTCGTGAAAAGTTCGCTCAATTTTGTGACAAACACATATTTGCGTGAATGAAATTCTCTTTCATGTGGCATTTTAATAGCATTTTAGACAATTTTTAGTGGGTTAAGTACGGAGGTATAGATGTTTAATAGATGTACAACGCCAGTCAGTGTACGTAGAAGTATTTGATATTAGGCCTACTTTTTGTTTTGCGTATTGCAAATGATAATTTTATTATTTATAGTTATAGACCCTCGACGATACATTTGGGCCTGTTCCCACTAATTAGTTTTCTTTTAACGTGTTAAATAACATAAACAAAATTCTTACGACGGACCAACCAGACGTTAATAATCCTTGCGACGACCAATCAAAAGGAGTAACTTCATTATTACAGTCCACTTTAACATTTTTTACTTGTCAATCATGATTTAGGATTTCTTATAACTTAAACAATTTCGAAAGAATAAAACACGGTTGTGGGAACTGGACCTTGCTTTACGTCGCAAATATTTTTTTTGGAGTCAATCAAAAGCATTACATTGACAGAAAAATTATGAATATATTTTCACTAACGCGAATTTGCATCCGAATGAAATAAAACAACATACTGAAGAATACTTAATACTAAAGAACATGCCGACGGAAACGCACATTAATTTTGTAAGTGCTGATAATATGTTTGATTTAAATATTTTGAAGTACGCGTATTTATAACATAATTCTTTAGCTGAGGGTGATGTAAAGTTGATTTACAAATTAATTACAATCAAGGAGATTGCTAGAAAGGTAAGGGTTTTATTCCCGCGTCTTAATTACATTCTAATATAATTTTGGTGAAAACGGTTGTGCATTATTTTTCCATTTTATCTAGCTATTTCGATTAATATTCGATTATTATTTCGATTGTCTGCATTAGTCTACAATGTGTTATCTTTTATTCAAAATAATTGCGTGGTAACAGGTTTTATTAGATTTGTAATCCTATATTGCAGTATAATTCGTCTGCTCCATAACAATAATTAAAAACTGGCGTTGAATCTCGGGTTGGAATGTTTAAAACATAAATAACGAAAAAATCACGCACGGATTTCTTTACTTGTTATAATTTTTATATACACTATCACTATCCCAAAAATGTATCAAAGCAACACTTGTGTGTTGGCCCTATGCATCATATTATTACGGCTAATATAAGTATAAGCCCATTAAACTATATACCCACATACTTACTGAACAGTATGTACATAGTAACAAAATGCAAGAAAGTTTTGAGTTTGGACAGTGAATAGTTATTTGGAAATTAGTTTACGATTGTGGGATTTTATCACGCGCCGCGCGGCAGCCGGCTTGGGGAGATGATCGAGATTACGTCATGCGCGGACTGGACGCAAACGCGTTCACCGGAATGCCAGACCTGGGTAAGGATCATGGGTTTAGCTAGAATCGTGTAAACAAACACACAAAAATACAAACAGAAAAAAACAAGAAAATCGAAAAAAATCGTAAAATTGCAATTTTCACGAGAAATAATTATTCGATTGATTTTTTGTACGTGGCAGTTTTAAGTTCAGAGATTTCAAAGGTCTCCAGAAAATTGAATCGCAATTGGAGCATCGGTTTAGCCGGAATCGAGCTAACAGACACACAAAAATACAAAAAAAATAAAGAAAAAAAACATTCCGGATTTTTTTCTCCAGTGTAGTGAAATGGAATCTTCGCTTCGCTCATCCAATTATTTTAAAACAAATTTTAGAAATGTGTTAATGTAGAGCCCTATATTTCTACATTCGGGACATATGTTCAAAATTTCAAACACCTTTTGTGTCAGTCGGCCGAGCGAACAGCAATTTGCCTAAAACGAATGAGCTATACACTCATAAGTTCTAGAAATACGGTTGGATTTTATTTAAATATTGTTTTAAAAGGGAATAGGACACATTTGGAAGTTGGCACATAAGTAATCGCTCGACCGTAAGATATGAAGCTTTTCATAGTTGACAATAAAGCATACATGGACAGCCCTACAGTGGTAGATTTTCAATATTTTAAGTATTTCAGCAAGGATCAATCCACGAATGTGGTCAATTTTAGACTTTTTAAAGAAAATCCAAAATCCAAAACCCGAAAATCGTTTATTTTTATTTTTATTATTTTATTGGATGTATTTCATACAAACTCTGTCAAAACCGGAGCAAACATGTTGTACGGACTTACATTAAGTACTTCCATGAGTACCTATGGGCACCGTGTTTGGCCACTGAGCGCGCTAGTGAGATCGAGTGAAGCGCTCACGTGGCAAAGCCGCGCAACTGTCGAATGTAGCCTGAGATTCGCGGGCGCTCTGTCAGTGGGAAACTCATCTATCGTCGGCTCGTACAAATTGATTATTCAATGCGAATTTTAAAATGTTAATGCAGTGAATGATTCCTATAATCGTCGAGTAAAGAGCCAGGCTAACTCTTCATAATATATTATAATATCCACACACCATCTCACTTTGAAATGAGGTGATAGCAGAAAAAGGTCTCTCACCCTAAAAATATTTCAACAGAAACGATAATAATTTTTGCTTTTGAATAAGAAAAAAATAGTTGCCCTGGTTCGTTGTTTAATCTAGGCCTACTCGAAATATAGAGAAATCCAAGGTGTCGAAAAATAGTTTATTCCATGCAAAGGTATAGATAATAATAATACATTCAATCAAAAATATATTTTGTTCAAACTAGCATTTCCAGAAATAATAATAAACAAAAACTATCAGCTAAGAAAATCAGCATGCGAGTAAGGATAAGGTGGTGGGGGTGGCGGGACTCATTATTTATGCACATGGTCCTTGATTTGAAGAATCTCCTCTGGAAATGGGGCACTGGTGTTTTCTTGGGGTAATTATTAAATGTGTCAGATATTACCCAAATTACCATTATTGTTATATTTCACGCATTGCAGCATATAATTTTTGTAGCTCAATGGTCCTGTGATGTTTGTATTCCTGCTTCCAATACAGAAGGTCGCTGGATCAAAATATTACGATTCAGTCCCAGATTTTAATCATCTAAAATGTTAATGTTCAACAATATAATAATTATAATAATATGCAAAGCAAACGGCGACTTAAGAATCGTCCTTGCAAGGTAATTATAATCGGTGACTTTGGCATACAATAGAATTGAAATAAGAGAGTATTTGCATACTTCATAGAAAGGCAGAAACCCGACAGTAATAACAATAATACAACTGATATGAATCAAAAAATAATACAATATTAGTTATGGATTTTGCTGTATCTTTGAAATAATCTAAAGAATTATTTTGCAAACAAATCCATTTTACCTGTATTATCCTACATTGATGATTTACGATCTAATTATTATTGTGAGTGTAGATTTTTTAATACTTCACTGACAAATGATCTAACGTTCTATAAATGGCATACAATAATAAGATAAATTAAACTGTATTCATTATTATTCGTTCAAATATAGTTAATATTCAACATAAAATAAACACATCCCCTATCTGAAATTTATGTTCGATCTCAAACAATCAACCTAGATCATATTATTCTGTATTGTGAATAATCCGGCATCGTAAAAATAATGCCAAAACAAAACAATAGAAACGTGTATACCTGTTTAAATAAACTCGACGGCAAGAGTTTGGAAGACAGTGTTCTTCGCCGTACTTTTACACATATATTTCTCGTGTTTAACATGTCAGGGTGCAATGGTGCTTCAAGAATCTAGCTATTTATATATTGATGTTAGTTATGACAATTATTGTATCCCGACCGAGGAAAACCCCGGAAAAAAACTTGCCAGAGGATTGACAGAATCGACACTGTCGGTTCCGTCGTACTTTACTACACGATATAGCCGATACTATATAATGTTTAATGTAAGAATCACAGTGTGTGGTCTCGTAAGTAGTAGGCCTATAAGTTATACCTAACAAAAATTAATCTTACACATAAACATATAAGTTCCTTGCATTTCTTGTTCTAAATTTCATTCAAGTTCATTAATTATTTTGTGAGAAAACAATGTCATAAAGAGCCCACCCATCTAGGCCTACTTTCTATAATATTGAAATTTTAAATGACTAAGCAAAACTGCAATCACTCCCCAATCGCTCCCACGGCCGGCTCGGGAAAACTGAGATAATATTACATATTTCGAGATATTCTTGTACAGGTTATGCATCTTACAATACAACTACTACTGTCGTTGCCGTCTGTCCATATAAACATTACAATATTAGACAAATTGTAGCAAACATTACAGCAATAGAGAACCTCAATAACGTGGTACGCCGTATGATGACAGCTAGTGCGCGCGAGCCGGTGCATTTTCAGAATTGCAAAGAGTGGCCGCTGCGAGCGCTGCTTGTACGAACGCACGGTGCCTATACTTATTTCATATATTATTACTTGTCTTAACTCTAACAAAAATAAGTCATTTATTGGATGAGCGTAGCGAGCGTAGCGAGCGAAGCGAAGATTCCATTTCACTACACTGGAGAAAAAAATCCGGAATGTTTTTTTTTCTTTTCTTTCTTTCTTTCTGTATTTTTGTCTGTTTGTTAGCACGATTCCGGCTAAACCGATACTCCAATTGCGATGAAATTTTATGGAGGCCTTCAAAATCTCTGAACTTAGAACTGCCACGTTTTTGAGCGCCATCGAAAAATTATTTCTTATAAAAATCGCAATTTTACGATTTTTTTCGATTTTTTGAAAATTTATTTTACTTATAACATCTACATGCTTTATCCGATTTTAATGATTTTTTTCACAGAACCTTAATTTTATGAATTAAGATATTCGTGTGAAATTTGAGCACAATCGAAAAATTATTTCTAATGAAAATAGAAACTTTGTGGTTTTTTTCTTTTTTTAAACAATTTTCTTACTTATTACACCTACATGCATGATCCTATTGTAATAAGTTTTTCACAGAACCTTAATTTTATTAATTTATATATTCGTGTGAAATTTGAGCGCAATCGAATAATTATTTCTTACAAAAATCCCATTTTTTTTATTTTTTTATTTTTTTAAAATTACGATTAATTAAAAAAAATTAAAATTGAAGTTTATTTTTTATTAAATTAAATTTAATTTAAAAAAAATTTGAACTTAGTAATAATTTTTTCACAGAACAACAGAAAATCCGCATAACACATGGCAGCTCAATGCACCAATACGCTCATCCAACAACGCGGCGGGACTTAAGCGTTTTCCTAGTAATATAGTTTGTAGATGAAGTTTTCTTTCTGCTGTGTACGGTCGTGGCCGATTTCTCGTCGCCATCCTAGCATTTGCTTTTCGGACTATGGGAAACCACGAAAAGTCGAAAACCATGTCGGGATGGAAGCTGTCTCGGAATGTCGCAGTATCATTCTTAGTTTAGAAATTTACGAACTATTCTACAAGTGTTGAGTATTACTGCCTTTTGAGTCTGGATGTATACATTGGGTTGAAGATCTAGTTGTTTAATGCCTTCATGTAGCTTCTTTGGTATGATGCCGTTGGCCGATATAACGAAAAGGATTGTATTTACCTTTTTCTGTTTCCACATCTTGATCTCAATTGCAAGTTCACTATACTTTTCATTTTTTTCTTCTATGTAGTCACGACATTAAGGCACATTGGGACAGCAAGGTATAAGGTGTGTGTGTGTGTGTCAATGAGGTTGTATTTTGATTGCTAGTTTTTTATGAATAATGTTAGCTACTTGGTTATGGTTATGTCTGTAGAGGTAATCTGTTTGACATAGTGACTGGCACCCGGATATGATGTGCTCGATTGTTTCACCCCTTACACTACATTTTCTACATTGATCGTTTACTGTCGCATCTTGTATTGTGTATTTTTTATAATTGTTCGTCGCAATCACTCTGTCTTGAATAGCCAGCATAAAACCTTCTGTTTCTCCAAATAGTTCCCCGTTGTTTAACCACCTATTTGATGCTTTAATATCTACGTGATCTTTGTGTAGTTCATCATAATGTCTCTTGTGTAGGGTCTTTTCTGAGATACGTAACTCTTTAGCAGCGTCAGTTATGAGGTTCCTTTGTAGATTAACATTTTCGTTTGCTAGATTGAGTGGAGTTAATGATTTTTCAGCTAGCACCACAGCCCTATGTAATGTTGATTGGATGCTCTTTGTAAAAAACTATTTTCTTAAAGTGTCTAGTTGTTTATAATATAAGTTGTTCAGATCAATTAGGCCCCGTCCTCCTTGTTCTCTTGGAAGTGTCAATCTCTGAATTGCTGATTTAGGATGATGTATTCTGTGTTTGGTAAGTGTAGTACGAGTTAATATTTCCAACGCGTGGATGTCTGTCTGCTTCCATTTAATGAAGTTGAACTCCTTACTAAGCGTCTCTCTCCCGATATACTCTGCCTCTCAGAACACTGGCTCACTCATCACGAAACAGAATCTTTCTGTATTTCAAACTATGTAAATGTTGATTTTTTCTGTCGCTCTACTTTCATTCATGGAGGAGCTGCAATTCTTGCTTACCTTTTCTTAACTTAAATCCTATCCCTGAGGTCAAATCGTACTGCATTGAAAAAGTTTTTGAATGTGCCGCAGGTTCCTGGCATCATATGAACCTGCACTTCATTATTCTATCCGTTTACCGATCTCCTCTAGGCGACTTAAAATATTTCTCCTCAAGCTAGACGAGGTACTCATCTTTATCACTAAGAAATTTCCAAAAGCAGATATCATTTTATGCAGTGATCATAATGTAGACCTTCTAAAACAATCCCCATCTCAATCGAAGCTGCTTGATCTAGTTCACTCCTTTAATATCAAGGAGACCATTGTCACACCAACCTGCGTCACTGCAACAAGTTGCTCCCTTATTGACAACATCTTCACAACTATTGACCCAACGATGTTCTCTGCAAGTTCAACGGACACAGGTCTGTCTGATCACCATCTCCTTATGCTAAACATTTTCTCTCCAAAAATAACCCTTCCTCCAAAATTAAAATAATGAAACGTTTTTCAATGCCAAAAATACAGCCAACTTTCAGACAATGCTAAGTACTGAAAATTGGCAGTCACTGTCCCTTCCTGGAAATGTGGATGAACTCTTTTCAAGATTCCTTTCCATATTCCTATGTCATTTTAACAAATCATTCCCGCTAAAAAGTTGTCCTCTTACTAAACCTAAAGTCAACCCCTGGATCACGCACGATCTGCGATCTGAAGCCCAGACCTTGAGATCCCTCCACTCTAAACTGAAGTCATCGAATAACCCAATACATAAAGAAGAATATCGTGACTTAAAAAAGTCCCACGCTAAAAATATACGTCAAGCAAAACTTCACTATAACGACTCCAAAATCTCTGAATCTAGGAACACCTCGAAAGCAATTTGGTCCATGATCAAATCACAGACCACTGCCTCTAAACCCAAATGCGACCTAACGCTAACCGTAAATGGTGAAGTTATATCCGATGCATCTTCTCAATGCAAACTTTTTAATAACTTCATCAACTCATGTAATATTGGAAAGCCCAATGTGCCTATCAATGCTCCCCTCCCTCTTAAACCCTTGCCACCTCCATTAGGTCATACCATCTTTCTCTACCCTACAACTCCTCTTGAAGTAGCTAGGGTAACTAGGAAATTTGGTTCTAAACACTCATATGGACTAGATGAAGTGCCGGGCTCTCTTCTTTCCAAGTGTACGGACTTTCTCTCTGGCCCACTGATAGCCTACATTATAAATCGATCCTCTCTGAAGGCATTTTCCCTTACAATTAAAGGCAGCAAAAATTATACCTATTTATAAATCCAAAGGTAAAAAATCTGAAATGACTAACTATCGTCCCATCTCCCTTCTCTCTTCTTTCTCCAAAATATTTGAATATATTATCATGCGCGATCGTATAATATCATTTCTAAATCACCACAACATTATCTCCCCTAGTCAGCACGGTTTCTTGAAAAACAAATCGACCACGAGTGCAATCTTCAGTTTTCTTTCCCCTCTATATTCTGCTCTTGACAAAGGCAACCACGCTGTAGGATTGTTCTACGACATGACCAAGGCTTTCGACACCATTGATCACAAAATCTTTCTCGACAAATTACATACTTATGGTATCCGTGGGGTAGCTCTTGATTGGATTTCCTCTTTTCTGTCCGACCGTACCCAAGTAGTGGAACTCCAGACATCTAAGAGTAAATCCGTCACCACAACCCGCTCTACACCTCTGTCAATAGTCTGCGGGGTTCCCCAGGGATCAATTTTGGGACCATTAGCCTATATCCTTTATGTCAACGACCAGTCCGCCTACTAAGAAGAGGGCACTCTCACCCAATATGCTGATGACTCCAGCCAACTGCTGACTACCCAAACTCCAACTCATTCAGGACCTTCCCCCTTAATACAATCAAGTTACGTTAATGTCATCATACTGCCTCAGCAAACAACTCACCATATCACGCTCTAAAACTGTTTATCTCTACTTTCACACCCCTTATAAGATCCCCTACTGCCAGTCCCCTTGTTCGTCTTGACTCTGATACTATCCCCGCGCGCTCAAAATGTCAAAGTCCTGGGCCTTGCACTAACTGATAACCTAGACTGGTCCATCCATGTAAACCACGTTGCAAACAAAATTCTATCTGGTTGCTACTCAATACGGAAGCTCAAACAAATAGTTCACCCCCACATCCTATTGCTAGTTTACTTTGCACACATTCACTCTCACTTATCATATGGCCTGCTAATTTGGGGAGTAGCCCCCCATGCAAACAGAATATTCATTCTCCAAAAAAGAGCGTTAAGTATCATAGCTGGTGTCTCTAGAAAACACTCATGTAGAGAACTCTTCAAGGAACTTGGTATTCTTACTCTTGCCTGTACCCTCATCCAATCAGCCCCATTATTTGTTCGCAATAACAGTAACCTCTTCCACCTAAACGCTTCTGTGCACTCCATAACACGAGAGCCAACCTTCACATACACAGCCCTCCCACAACCTGCGCCTCTTTGCACAAGGCCCTGAATATCTAGCTTCCACCCTATACAATAAGCTCCCTGACCACATCAAAACCTCTCCCACCCTGCCTTCCTTCAAACATAAGTTGAACTAATATCTTATAGCAAACAGCTTTTACTCCGTCAATGACTACCTCTCCATGTAATATTTGCAGTTTATCACTTTATCATTAAAATATTTACAATAATAATCTAGTAGAGTTAAACCTTAAACAAGCAATTGAATTGTTTAAATTTTCTTCTTTTTTTCAAATATTCCCTTAGCCGAAATGATGTAATTCTTTGGATTGTGCATGTATATTAGACACGTTCTACTGTAGGCCCTACATCATTGCTGTTTTCTGTGCCATCAGCTGATCACAATCTCATATCAATTAGTATATATACATATTGCTTTATATCAAACTTTGCTTTCTTCTTTATGACTACTATTATTTTGCATCTACTCTACTTTAACAAACACTGTATATATATCATTATTATTATTATTATTTAATATAGACTATCACTTTTTTCTGCAAAGAGATACTTGTACACTGTACTAGTCTTAGTGAATAAAATATCTATCTATCTATCTATCTATGATTCCGAATGAATATGTCAGTACTGGTATAGACATCATTATGTATTTATTGCTGTGATCTTGTTTTTACCATTAAGTTGCGTCTTGAGAATAGATTTTAGTCGTTTCTTGTATGTATCTATCAATTTTGCTTTCATTACTTTATGTTCAAAATTTCTGGCAGCTTGTGAGAATCCTAAATATTTGTATACATCGTTATCGTCCATTACTTCAATCCTATTTCCATTATCTAGCTGGAAATCTTCTCCTTCCGTAACCTTACCCTTTTCGATATGTAGCGTCCTATATTTGTATACTCCAAACTCCATGCAGTTATATTATTATTAATATTGTTAATATTATTATTATTACTATTATTATTTTTATTATTATTATTATTATTATTGTTATTATTATTATTATTATTATTATTATTATTATTATTATTATTATGATTATTATTATTATTATTATTATTATTATTATTATTATTATTATTTGTATGATAAAAGATAACATTGATATTTTTGTACCTGTTTTTAAAACATTTATTCAATCTTTCTCTTAATGATGGTTATGTGCCTGATATTTTAAAAACGGCTCTTATAATCCCTATCTTTAAAAGTGGTGATAAAATAATGGTTAACAATTATCGACCCCATCTCATTGTTGCCTTCAATATCAAAAATTTTAGAGGGTTTGTGTAAAAATCAGGTTTTAAACTTTCTACAGTCAAATCAATTCTTTTCTGAGATTCAGTTTGGTTTCTTGCCAAAGAAGAATGTTGACATGGCAATAGAGAATCACACAAGTCATATAACCAAAGCAATGGAAAAGAATCACAAGACCATGGCACTGTATTTGGACCTCAGTAAGGCGTTTGATATGATCTCTCATAACTTATTGGTAAATAAGCTCAACAGGTGTGGTCTAAGAGGAAAAATTGGTCAATGGTTCGAATCATATTTAAATAGAAGAGTGCAAATCGTTGTCATAAATGGAACACACAGCATGAAATTGACTGTAGTACGAGGGGTTCCTCAAGGGTCTGTGTTGGGCCCAATATTTTTCCTAATTTTTATAAACGATCTCGCAATATTGCCTTTGTATGCTTCAGTTACTCTTTTTGCAGATGATGCAGCTTTAGTGCTTTCAGCCGTCACGTATGTAATTTTACAAATGCTTGTCAATCATGATCTACACATTTTATCTAAGTATTTTAGAAATAACGGTCTTGTTTTAAATAGTTCAAAAACCAAATTCATTGTATTTCGTTTTAAAGAGAAGACTACTATTCCTCATATGAACATTGTTTACCATGAATCAAACTGCATTGAAACAACTAATTGTGAATGCAAGTGTATTGAAAGCTGCGAGTATATAAAATATTTGGGATTGTATATGGATTCATCATTGAGTTGGAGCATGCATATAAATATGTTAAACAACAAAACTTCGATCCATCAGTTATATCATCTTCTATCTTAAAAAAATTATGCCATTAAATGTTCTAAGGCAATTGTACTTCGCTATTTTTCAATCGAATTTGCAATTTGGTATCATTCATTGGGGGGGAACATTTGAATATAAACTAACATCACTGATCACTGCTCAAAACTATATCATGAGAACCATATTTAATCTTCAGCGGCTTCAGTCAACTGACTTTGTTATATAGAGCACGACATTCTTCCATTGCCACAACTGTATTTTTATAGAACTGGTTTATATTTTTGTCTTCTGTATGATCCCTGGGCTGTTTCGTCGTGTCGATGATGAGGCACTGCTCGACGTTTCGCACCCATGTTGGTGGCTTCTTCAAGAATGATGAGATGGATGATGAAGCAGGCTGTATATATACCTCCTGCTGGTAGATGAATCCACAGGTGGGGGACAGGGCCCTAACCAATGGGAACGCTCCTTGTCTCTCATTGGCTAGGCTCGAGTCCTACTCCGTCTTGTCAATAACTAACCCTATGGCTAGGCCAACATGCTTTTTTTTTTTTTTTTTTTTTTTTTTTTTTTTTTTTTTTTTCTTCTTCCGTTTGCACGGTTATCAAGGCTTCTTTCTAGTTCTTAGGCGTCCAGTCCACTCAGATAGTATCTCTTGATTTCTTGTAGTAACTGTTTCCATTTGTGATGTTGCTATTGCAGTTGCTGTGTTTACAATTGTTGTTGTTGTTGTTAAACATGGTGATTCATCTGGTATATTATTATTGATTGCCACCTCTGTGTCTATCCTTTCTTCATCCTCAGTGCTACTTTCTATACACCCCACCCACTCAACACTGGGTCCCATGCACGGCTCAGTGGAAAACTGCTATCTCTATTGAAGTTATTCTAGTGTTTACGAATTTCAATCGCTTCCCGGAACAAACGATTCCAACCAGTTATCTGCTTGACTAGGACCTTTGTTTTATCAAACTGTATCTGGTGGTCATTTTCTAAGGCATGGTCTGCTACTGCCGAGAGTCGTTGATGCCGTTTTACATCGAGATCCCCTCTATCATCTGGTATAGCCTTCGCCGCGTAACCCAGTCGCACATGGCTCTCGTGTTCTTTGATCCTTGTAGAAATCTTGCGACCTGTCTCACCTATATAGACCTCTCCACAGTCACACGTAATTCTATATATACCACATGAATCTAAAGGGTCGGATCCTTTAACCGATCTTATGAGAGAGTTTATCTTCTTATCAGTATTAAAATAGGTCTTGATGGAGTGTCTTTTTAAAACTCTACTTATTTCATCAGTTGTTTTATGGACATAGGGGAGTACCGCTGTAGCAATCACTTCTTGGTTTACTTGTTGAGTGGGTCTATCTTTTTGGTCACCCTGTTGAAAGCTTGCCGTATATCTCTTTCTTTATACCCATTCTGTTTGAAGGCCTTCCTCAGTTCATCTAACTCACTTTTTTTAATTTTTCGGTTTCAGCCTTTTGCTAGGGTAGTCTGCATGTGTACTTTTTCCCCGGGGTTTTGGTTAAGGTGTTTAGGGGAAACCTCGTTTTTCTGTTGGGCTGGGGTTTGGGAGATTTTCCATTGGAAATTTTTTTTAATTTAAAAAAA